>CM050413.1:38335905-38360905 GCA_027564155.1 Gymnocypris eckloni scoliostomus | reverse complement strand
TCCGGACAGGACGATGTGCTTGTAGAAGTCAGACCTTCAGATGGACGGTAAGACACGAGGAACATTACAGATGGAAATCAATATCATTCATATCAGAAACAACTACACTATAAATAAAAATTTGACCTATCTAATAAAAAAATCAGGCAATTTATCACACTCAACTTCTTAAGTTAACTCAACTCAAATCAAATCACTTTTATTGTCACATCACCACAGCACATGTGCCTTGGTGAGTGAAATTCTTACGAGCGTGCTCCAGACAGTGCAAAAAAACAACAATTTACATATGGACAGTACGTATTTACAGACTGTACAGAAGACAATGTGCAAAATACACATACATATACTCAGTACACACAGTGTACTATAAAACATAGTTACCAATAAGCATTGTACACATTCTACATTATGTACACATCTATACATAGTAATATGTAATATCACTAGTAAGTAATATCACTAGCAAACTAGTGATGTTAAGTTCTTGAACGAATCCCACAAATCAAACTGAATCGAACTGTATTTCCGGGTTGATGACGCAAGACGCACAGCCAACGAATGAGCCGTGGCGAAGTTTGCAGAGGATTACCGAAGATACTGATTAGAGTTGCTGACTAGGGGTTGAACGACTTCTGTTTTTTTAAAGTCGACTTTTATGTGATGAAAGTCAAGTCGAAGTCGACTAGTCGCTGATATGGGACATCATTAATGAACAAATAAGTCTGGAGCTGTAACAAACGCCTTGTGCACAGATATGAAATATGACATAGCGCTGCATACATGACTATTACTATAACAGCTTATTTTTATCAGTGCTTTAGTCTTTGGGTGTTATATTTCTCACCTGCTAGTTTCTAAATCAGATACAGATAATAGTACAGTAAAGATTACATTCATATGAATGCATGTATTATTGAGAGCGGTTGCGTGTGAATTAATTCTACCTGCAGCGTCTCTACTAGTAGTGAAGCTGTGGGATTTAGTTATCAAGAAAATATGCTTCAACTTTTCAGTTTCTAAGCCATTTTACAGAGAAATCACAGAACAGTGTTGACAATACATTTCAGCTGAAATGTATTGTATGCGCTACTGTCTGTAGCTATGTGTGTGATCTGCGGCGTGATGTATTATGCGCTACTGTCTGTAACTATGTGTGTGTGATCTCTGCGTGATGTATTGTACGCTACTGTCTGTAGCTATGTGTGTGTGATCTGCGGCGTGATGTATTATACGCTACTGTCTGTAGCTATGTGTGTGTGATCTGGCGTGATGTATTATGCGTGCTACTGTCTGTAGCTATGTGTGTGTGATCTGTGCGTGATGTATTATGCGCGCTACTGTCTGTAGCTATGTGTGTGTGATCTGCGCGTGATGTATTGTATGCGCTACTGTCTGTAGCTATGTGTGTGTGATCTGCGCGTGATGTATTGTACGCGCTACTGTCTGTAGCTATGTGTGTGTGATCTGCGGGTGATGTATTGTACTCGCTACTGTCTTTTGCTATGTGTGTGTGATCTGCGGGTGATGTATTGTACTCACTACTGTCTGTAGCTATGTGTGTGTGATCTGCGCGTGATGTATTATACGCGCTACTGTCTGTAGCTATGTGTGTGTGATCTGCGCGTGATGTATTGTACGCGCTACTGTCTGTAGCTATGTGTGTGCGATCTGCGCGTGATGTATTATACACGCTACTGTCTGTAGCTATGTGTGTGTGCGATCTGCGCGTGATGTATTATACGCGCTACTGTCTGTAGCTATGTGTGTGTGATCTGCGCGTGATGTATTGTGCACGCTACTGTCTGTAGCTATGTGTGTGTGTGATCTGCGGCGTGATGTATTATACGCGCTACTGTCTGTAGCTATGTGTGTGATCTGTGTGATGTATTATGCGCTACTGTCTGTAGCTATTGTGTGTGATCTCTGCGCGTGATGTATTGTCGCGCTACTGTCTGTAACTATGTGTGTGTGATCTGCGTGATGTATTATACGCGCTACTGTCTGTAGCTATGTGTGTGTGATCTTGGCGTGATGTATTGCACGCTACTGTCTGTAGCTATGTGTGTGTGATCTGCGGCGTGATGTATTATACGCCGCTACTGTCTGTAGCTATGTGTGTGCGATCTGCGTGATGTATTATGCGCTACTGTCTGTAGCTATGTGTGTGTGATCTGCGCGTGATGTATTGTATGCGCTACTGTCTGTAGCTGTGTGTGTGATCTGCGTGTGATGTATTGTACGCCGCTACTGTCTGTAGCTATGTGTGCGATCTGCGCGTGATGTATTATACACGCTACTGTCTGTAGCTATGTGTGTGTGCGATCTGCGTGTGATGTATTATACGCGCTACTGTTTGTAGCTATGTGTGTGTGATCTGCGCGATGTATTGTACGCGCTACTGTCTGTAGCTATGTGTGTGTGATCTGCGCTTGATGTATTGTACACGCTACTGTCTGTAGCTATGTGTGTGCGATCTGCGCGTGATGTATTATACGCTACCGTCTGTAGCTATGTGTGTGATATATTTTAAGCGCTACTGTCTGTAGCTATGTGTGTGCGATCTGCGCGTGATGTATTGTACGCGCTACTGTCTGTAGCTATGTGTGTGTGATCTGCGCGTGATGTATTGCACGCGCTACTGTCTGTAGCTATGTGTGTGTGATCTGCGCGTGATGTATTATACGCGCTACTGTCTGTAGCTATGTGTGTGCGATCTGCGCGTGATGTATTATATGCGCTACTGTCTGTAGCTATGTGTGTGTGATCTGCGCGTGATGTATTGTACGCGCTACTGTCTGTAGCTATGTGTGTGTGATCTGCGCGTGATGTATTATACGCGCTACTGTCTGTAGCTATGTGTGTGTGATCTGCGCGTGATGTATTGTACGCTACTGTCTGTAGCTATGTGTGTGTGATCTGCGGTGATGTATTATGCAGCGCTACTGTCTGTAGCTATGTGTGTGTGATCTGTGCGTGATGTATTGTACGCGCTACTGTCTGTAGCTATGTGTGTGTGATCTGCGTGTGATGTATTGTACGCGCTACTGTCTGTAGCTATGTGTGTGTGATCTGTGCGTGATGTATTGTACGCGCTACTGTCTGTAGCTATGTGTGTGTGATCTGCGTGTGATCTATATATACTGTATATACACATATACTGTACCTCGGTGCATGATTCTCAAGCATGGATCAACAAATGATAAATCAGTAAAAATATGAAATCTGATCCACGTAACAGCTAACTGACAGAGACAGCAGCAGCATACATTAAACCAGTACAATTTAAAACAATGATAATTACCATAAAAATGTTTTCAATCTGCATTGCATGCTGGGAACTTGTGCAATGTTGTTCAATGTCAATTTGTCTCTTCAGATGACTCAATTTGAAAAGCTGGGAGAACATTAGTGACCCTGGAGCACAAAAGCAGTCATAAGTCACTGGAGTGTATTTGTAGTAATAGCCAAAAATACATTGTATGGGTCAAAATTATTCATTTTTCTTTTATGCCAAAAATCATTAGGATATTAAGTAAAGATCATGCTCCATGAAGATATTTTGTCAATTTCTTACCATAAATATATCAAAAATGTATTTTTGATTAGTAATATGCATTGCTAAGAACTACATTTAGACAACTTTAAAAGCCATTTTCTCAATATTTAGATTTTTTTGCATCCTCAGATTCCAGATATTCTAATAGTTGTATCTCAGCAAAATATTATCCTATCTTACAATTTGAAAAATTGACACTTAAGACTGGTTTTGTGGTCCAGGGTCACATTTGGATATGTTGTGAACAAATACTTGAGTATCTAAGTCAAGGCGAACAAAACTAATTTAGCTAGCGACATGCTTACAGTACTTTTGTTCAGTTCACACAAAAAAATGCATCTACTAAAAATACATTTTTGACATTTTTTAGTCTTTGGAAAGTTGTTTTTTACAGTGTGTGACATGCTGAAAATGACCTCAGAAAGAGTGCCTCTGTTTTATTTAAGCTGAAATATCTGTGCTGAGGAAAGTCTCTCCCAAAGGCCTTGGATAAAAATATCTCCTAACTTGTTAGCAGAAGAACATTTGCAGAACAAATCTGTCCAATTACTGACCATACGTCAAGTCAACTTTTGCACCGAGTCAAGCATTAAGCGTCTAATTGTGGATGATGCTGTTGAATGACTCTGACCTGATGTCAATGTCTGCTGCCTGGATGGTGTTGAAGAGCAGTTCGGCCACACCAACACCCTCCACGTTAATGAGATGAGGCTGGAAAAGAGCTTCTGGCGCGCCAAACCTCTCGCCTCCCACCATTATCGTCCGCCCGTCTGGTAGCTGCACACAGAAAAGGTCAGTCAAATATTTTATTTTCTGTAAAGAGGCCAGTCAAGTTTAAACATACATGCATGAGGAACTTAGAGCGGCTCTCTTGCGCCCCCTATTTGCTGATAAATTAATGCGTGACTGCTTTTTGAGTGTTTTTGTTTTACAAAAATACAAAAAAGTATATGAAAACCGAACAAAGAGACAAGGTACAAGACCGGCTTTAATGAGGGAAAAACTACAATCCCATGAAGCATTAAAACTGACATAATCGCATTCAAATCTATGGTGAAATACAAACCTAATTTAAAGTTGTTGATTTTTGTAAACAATATTTTACATTTATTACCTAATATTTTTTGTAGAAGTATTGTGAGAGTGTAGAGAGACCGACTTAATTACATAATTTGCAGTGCATCGTGGGAGTGGGTGGAGCTAAATAGCTCTTGGCGCACTCTGATTGGTGGGAATTTTGCACAGCATCATGGGTAATGTAGTTTATTCCCACAAATTCCACGGTTTACAAAATAAATTGAATTTATGCAAACAGATGGTTTGAACAAAAACATATACCATTGATTAACAACCATGGTGCTCACAACAGGTCTTTCACACGTTATCATTCAAAATAATTTTCCCTATGGAGAAAATAAATAACGTTTTTAATAGAAATTGATGGTTAATATGCACTATATCTGTGACTCTCAGTTAGTTTTGCCTTGGCACCCAAATTTGAAATGGAGAAGCAATGTAGTATCAAACTTAGCCTATTTTTGTTCATGCTTTGCGAGGGCATTTCCTGGAGTCTCTTCGTTTTCATCAGGTGTGTTTTGTGTGTTTTTAAGTGCATTACCGTGTAGGACTCCACCAGGACGGTGGTCTCATTGGCCAGTTTCTGTTCCTGCTCGATGTTGTAGCCAACAAAACACAGATTCTCCTTCATCATCCGCACCGTCTCGAAGTCCGCCGTGTGGTTGAAGGCGTAGCCTCGCAGAAGCAAAAGCTGCATGGATGAATATAATGCATGAAAGATGTAGTTTTGCTAACACTTGGCATATATTGGTGATACCAGATGTAGATCGATATTTAAAAAAAAAATAATTCTAGTTTTAATCCATTTTAAGATCATTTATGAAAATTAGTCTGCAAATATAATGAAACGTCCCATCTGTCAATTAATACTGATTACAGTAATGCATTTACTATGCAAGTCAAGAGTCCTTACATTAATGTGTCACAGTTTCCACAAAAATATGAAGCAGCATGACTGTTTTCAACATTAATAATAATCAGAAATGTTTCTTGAAACAGAAAATCAGCATATCATAATGATTTCTGAAGCATCATGTGACAATGATGCTGAAAATTCAGCTTTGATCACAGAAATAAATTGCATTTTATATTATATTTAAAGAGAAAACAGTTACTTTAAATTGTAATAATATTTCAAAATAGTTGGTCATTTTGATGAAATAAATGCAGCAGCTTTCTGCGTGCCATAAATGTAAGAAAACAGCTTTGGACTTCCAGAAGTTTGGAAAGACAAGAGGATGAGTAAATGATGACAAATTGCTTGTTTTTGATGTAACCATGTACTGAACCGGTAACATTGCACTCAAGTGGTCTTTATGGTGAGGAGAGGTAAACGTCACCTTAATCAGATAGCGCGTGATGTCGCGTCCTGCGATGTCTAAGCGGCGCGTGAGGTGAGGCAGAGAGAAGCCCTCATAAACGGGACAGATGTGAGTCACACCGTCTCCTGAGTCGATCACCACACCGGTCAACAAACCTGCCACACAAGCACAGCACGCCACACACAATTGTGTTGCTAAATTTAGCAACTTTTCAGACTACTCTAGCAACTTTTTCTTCCAAAAGCACCTAGCAACAAATTATTTTTGGCACACATTTTCCACATTTTCCATCCAAATTACACAAAAAGAGGAAACCTAAGATGCCTAGCAGTACACACATCATGTGGATTAAGTTAGCTGCTATTTGCAATTGTTCCATTTAATAATAATAATGTAATAATTGTTAATTTATGATACACTTTGTAAGTAGCTTGTACTTGCGATTCTTGATCAGTTAGTACCAGAGCATGTGAGCGAAGCGGAGCGGTGTGACGCTCAGCTCAATATTCCGCTGTGTGTGTGTGCGCTCCGCTCAGTCGCTCACGGCCAAAGCTAACGCTCCGCTAATGTTCCGCTCGCTCACCGCTAAACCGAATCCCGCTCAGATCACGCGCTCACATTAAATGTCTCCAGTAGGCCTATTTTTCTTCCCCGTTTATAATGAAATTATTGAATAAATGTCTCAATTAAAGCAGTAGCCGATAAGTAATGGTTATGTTTCAGCATGACGTTATTAATTTAAATGTATTAAGTTAAAATTATAAATGTAAAAACGTGTCTTGTTTTTGAAGCCACTTAGTATACTTTTACATTAAAACGCTGCTTCAGTTATTGTGCAAACATTCAAAACACGTACACAAGTTGAAATGCAGATATAGAATTTCACAAAACACACCTTGCTTATCAGGCTCATGAAAGCACACACAAGATGAAATGCCCTTAACAAAGAATTATTTCGTTGCGTAAATAAAAGAAACACACTTTCTAAAATTAAATTAAACCAAAACTGCGGGGAAATGCGGTCTATTAAAACGTCTTTCAATCTTCACATGATTTTAGAATTTGATTTTAGAAAGACTAGCTTAGACAAACTATTGCTCTGCCTATTCCACAGATTCTGGAACTAGCGAATTACCAAAGGCATTTTGGGCTGAGCGATCAAAACCATAACACCTTCGTCATCTTCAGAACACAAATTAAGATGTGATTGATGAAATCTGAGATGCTGAACGTAAACAACGCTGGTAACTTAGTATCCTTGCGGTCTATGGAGGGTCAGAAAGCTCTCAGATTTCATCAAAATATCTTAATTTGTGTTCTGAAGATGAACGAAGGTGTTACTGGTTTGGAACGACATGAAGGTGAGTAATTAACGACAGAGTTTTCATCTTTGTGTGCGCTGTCCCTTTAAGAGGTTCTGGGTCTGTTTTACCCTGAGCGTAGAGAGTCAGCACGGCCTGGATGGCGATGTAGATGCCGTGGAAGTTGTAGGTCTCGAACATGACCTCGGCGATCTTCTGCCGGTTCTTCAGCGGGTTCAAGGGCGGCTCCGTCAGCAGCACCTTACAGTCGGGAGGGTTGATGTTGAGCCGCTGCGGGCCGAAGGTGTGATCCCACAGGTGCAGCATGTCCTCCCAGCAGCGGACTATCCCGTTCTCCATGGGGTACGAGACCTCCAGCATGGAGCGGCACTCGCTCGCCTCGTCACCAACCATCAGATCCTGCAGAGAGGTGAACAGTGCTGACTTCAGGATTGAACGAGTGAAATATGAACTGCATATGGGTCAATGACGTATAAGGATTATCAACAAGCAAACTTGAGATTTGTCAGATACAAAAACAATATCTATTGCAATTGTTTATTAAACGTTAAGAATTTTGTGTGCACATAACATGATATTAAACTTTGAAATGAAGTGATTTTAGTGTTTTTTCATCTAGGTGAACTTGCCATAGCTTAAAAAATATCAGGTGGTGCGACCGTGATTTATCTTTGTAACTAATTATTATTTATTTTTATTTAAATTCTATAATGATGTGGAGTGGATGCTGCACTCTGGTGGGGGTTGAAGAAAGACCCCCCCCCCCTACATACATGATTGTAAAGCGCTTTGGGTGTACAACAATACACAATAAAGCGCTATATAAATGCATCATTCATTCATTCATTCATTCATTTTTAGAAGATAATTGTGTACAAAAACTCAAAGAAAAACAACAGAAGTGTTTCTAAACACTTTAATTACTGATAAATTAAAAATAATATTTATGCATGTTGAGGAAATTAGTTCATTTTACTATAAATCGCGGTCGCACCACCTGACATTTTTTTTATTAATCTAGATGAAAAAACACTAAAATCACTTAATTTAAAATTCTAATATTTATTTATGTGCACACAGCGTTCTTAATGTTTGAACAGTTGCGATTATTATTTTTGTATTTGTCGAAAATCCTTATACGTCATTGACCCATGTAGAAAAGTAGGTGTCCTGACATGCACTTTAAATTCTGACTGATGTGTATTACAATCACGTGAAGTCTTCTGTCTTGCACATGGTCACGTTTGTCCGTCTTTACTTTATGATATATATATTTACATCTGTAGCAGTGTGAGAGATTCTTGTAATAGTGTTCTGTGTATGTTCTGGGTTTTGTATCTCAGTCAAGTTGCAATAAAACAAAGGATTAAAAACAATAGCAAATTATTAATGCATGAGTGTTTTGCATTTTTAATGAACCTTATTTATTTTAATAGGTATTTTTATTCAATTCATTTAAAAATGCATATGTGCATTCAATAAATTATATATTCTGCAAATTTAAATATGGAGTACAGTTTTGTAGCAAAAATAATGAATCGCACATTACTCTAATAATCTGCTGTCTAATGTCAACAGTCTTGAATTTTTAAAATGAAATAATTTTGTTGTATATCTAAGAAATGTAAATCTATATTAGAATAATTGATATGACAATGTATATATTGTTAATATAAAAACATTTGTGGTTATTGAAACAGTCTTGAAACGTATGAAAGTACAAGAGATATATTATAACATTAAATAATATCGAATAAGGCACTTAAATGTACAATAAAATATATTTTAAATAAAAATAATCTATAATAAATGAAAGGAGTTTATCTTGTTAAATGAGTGTAATTTATTTATATTATATTTGCATTAATATTTTCAGGTTGTATTTTAGTTTAAGTTTTATTAGTTTTAAGAACTTTTGTCACTTTTCTATAGTATTTCTATATTTTCTAACTTTATTTTTGTTTGTTTTAACAGTTTTATTTAAATGTAATTGTATGGTTTTAAATGTATTTACTTCACTACTTGGTGTTACAACATTTCAAAATTGCATTTCATGTAATATTTTTTATTTCATCTTTGTTTATCTCTTTATTTCTGTCTGGATAACTCACCTTGATCTGTATATTCCCGACTTTTGCATCTGACCGAATGATGGGACGTCCCACCAGGGCTGGGAAGATGTGATCGGGGAAATTGGAGCCAGCAAAGCCACACTTGACAAACTGCAGACATTATGTGAGAAGTGAGGGATGTACAAAATCAACTCCGTTCTCTTAAACCTGTTTCAGGTTTGTGAGGTCATGCTGCAGATATCACACTGAATTATCTGAGCTTCCCCAGCTCCCTCCGACTTCCCTGCTTTCACCACACCGTGTTGTAAAGTTTCAGCTCATCAACCTCCAGACTAGCTCACGACGTAACGAAGCACAACGCTGACACGCTTCACCGTTTAAAGCACTTCCTCATCTCTGACCAATAACTGTGTATCTTTCCCCCTGCCACCTTTTAAGGTGAAGCGAACAGTGTTTGAGGGCAGACGTGTTTGAACAGATTTCAGCAATGTGACGGGTCCCTGCACGAGCCCACGTCAGGCACGCCATGCAGTCACGGAAAAACACTTCTGGATGTGTTTAAAGGGTTAGGTAAGACTGTTAGAAGCTTTTAAAACAGCATTTATATGTACGTTTCTTTCAACATTCATTTAAACAAATGTGACCCTGGAGCACAAAAGCAGTCATAATTTAATTAAATTGAGATGTATATATAATCTGAAAGCTGAATAAATAATATTTCCATTGATGTATGGTTTGTTATGATAGGACAATATTTGAAAATCTGGAATCTGAGGATGCAAAAAAATCTAAATATTGAGAAAATCATCTTTAAAGTTGTTCAAATGAAGTTCTGAGCAATGCATATTACTAATCAAAATTAAGTTTTGATATATTTACGGTATAACATTTACAAAAAATCATTATAGAGCATGATCTTCACTTAATATCCTAATGATTTTTGGCATAAAAGACAATTTGATAATTTTGACCCATACAATGTATTGTTGGCTATTACTACAAATATACCCCAACGACTGCTTTTGTGCTCCAGGGTCACATATAAGGGTGCTGTTCAATCCTGTGCATCAGTATCCAGTGTTTAAACCAGTGATGTTCTATAGCAGCAGATCTATTTCTCATATAGAGTGTGTGCATCTCTTACCCCCGTCCCATTGTCACAGACGAGCACTTTCCTCCCGCCGCTGTCCATGCTGCTTCAGGGATGTAGACGCTCGTCTGTCTCCGTCAGGCTGTGTTAGTTCAAGCATGAACACAGCGACTCCGCCTTCACTGCAAGCGGTCACATCCCCGAGGAAAGCCTTTATCTGGCTCAGTTACACTCTCTTCACGGATCTACTCACATTATCCATGTAGTAAACATAGTTTCAAATATGTGAATACAAAATATATATCATTGTGAAAATGATACTTAATCATATAATTAATAATCTACCCTATAATTAAGAAAAGCAGTATGTATGCTTTTTTGTGAAAAATTAATCTCAAAGGAAAAGCCTTTTGCAGTTAAACGCAAAAAAATATTAATATCTAATTTAATGGGAAAGTAATGCATAAACCGTATAGTGTAACCTGTTATAAGTCACCTTATAATGCAATACAATGTTGCATTTTAAAAGACAATACATGTCATATAAATATTGTGTCAAATTATACATTAACAGATTTCATTATTTAATAATTGAGAAAATGTTTAACAAAGCAACTCTTACAGTAAAACAATCAAAAAAAATTTAAATCTCAAAATAAAATCTTTTATATTGCAGTGACACCCCAAAAATATGTAATTTAATGGGGAAAAATTAAAAATATTTTACTGTAAAAAACTGATGATTATTGAAATTACAGTACATACTGTACATGATTTTTGTATTATATTTTAAAAGACAATAGATATTTAAATTACTGTAAAATATGACCTTATATTTGAGAAAATGTATGCATAATAAACTACATGCATACTTGTATAAAATATTAAAATTATGCTTTTTATGATCAAATATCTACGAGCTGCCTTAAGTGAAAATATTATGCTTAGCAATGCAATACAGATAATTATAGAATAAAATACGGTAATTTTATTAATAAAAGCATGCATCAGTTAATCTTGTGTGTTTTACACCAAGCCGTACAGGTTTGTAATCATAATGAATTACGTAAGTAATGATAATATTTTCATTTATTGTTAAATAACGTTTTGTTAATATTCCATAACATGTGAGATAATCTACATTCATCCAGACTACATGATTATATTCACAGTTCAATGGCTCTAAATCCTCATTTAACACAAGCTACACTGAAAACATACAGCAGCGAGTTACCTTCTGTTTTCAAACCCTTTCATATTTGTAGTGCTATGAAAGGCCGATCTAGACTTTCAATACAAAATGTGCATAATATATCCTTCTGTGCGATGATATGCCTCATATTTTGTGCCACCTGAGTATTTGAATGATTGAAAAAGCCAATCAGCTAATGAGATTGATTTGGCACGTGCCTTTTAAGAGGTCCAGTCTCTAGTTATAGCTCCTCTTTGGTCAGGGACGGTCACCAAACACCAAAAAGGGAACTTTTTAGTCCTTTTTTAGTCGTATTTCTCAACAGCAAATCAACTCAGTCTTTCCTTTAAGTGCATGTCTAAGCAGGAGTCCAGACGCCTCAAGCGCTCATGTGTTTCTTCACGACTCAAAGTCGCTGTCGCTGCTGACGGATACGTCTGGCGTGGAGGCTCGGTCCCCATGGGCGTGCCCGAGCTGATGATCTGAACTGTGTTAGACAGAGACAGGAGCTCTGGAGGTGCGTGTTGTGCTCCGAGGAACATTCTGGAGTCTCAAATAAGGAGGGGGGATCTTCAGTCTAAGAAGAAGAGAGGTAGATGCATATTTCACTCTGTGCTGTTAAATCAACAGAGGCCAAGTATTTAGTATTTACTTTGGTGTATTTTATTTTGTAAAAAATATCATGTAGTTTTTTAATTTTAATGTGGTTTCACATACAGAAAAAACTGTAAAATATACAGTATAATGTGTTCACTCAAGAGCTCTTTGAGAAACCAAAAATTGTTGGCACACTGTGAATTTATATTTGAAGAGCTCTTTTCCAAAATGATAGGAGGTCAAATTAAAAAAATGAAGAACCAAATGCCATTTTGCTGTGTACTGAACCTATTCACTGCTCCAGTCAATGTTTCATGGCAAACACTATATTTCCTCATGTTTAAATGTACCTCACTCTCCTGACTCGATACAGACAACTGATAAGCCCTTGACATGCCCGGAAACCCGGGTTCGAGACCGCTCTGTGATGCTGCGGACGAGGTAATATCAGTTTACATGTTCAGACTGAGCCAACAGACCATTTTAACAGGATAAATTGAATAAGTTAACAAAATGTATGGGTCTAGGTAAAAAAATGTCATTTCATGAAAACTATTAAAATGGATTTATAGCATTTTGGAAAAGGACTGTTCATTTATACACAATGTGAACCTTTATATTTAAAGGGACAGTTCACCCTAAAATGAAAATTCTGTCATTAAAGGATTAATTCACTTTCAAATTAAAATTCCCTTATGATTTACTCACCCCCATGTCATCCAAGAAATTCATGTATTTCTTTCTTCAGTCGAAAATAAAATATGTTTTTTGATGAAAATGGTTTTCCACGAATTATCTCCATAATGGTAATCTCCAAACGGTTGAAGGTCAGAATGACAGTTTCAGTGCAGCCTCAAAGGACTATAAACCATACCAGACGATGAATAAGGGTCTTATCTCAACGAAACGATCGGTCATTTAGAAAAATGAATATACTCTATAAACACAAATACTCGCCTGTTCTACAATGCGTTGAAAAGGTCACGCTTGACGTAGGCGGAAGTACTGAGTCAGTGTTTGCAAGTTGAATAATTGTTCAACAATTTGTCTCCGCGTCACCCTATAGCGCTATTTTGGAGAGTATCACATACATAAACAACAAATGCAACATATGTACGCGGATAAGTCGTTTACATTGTTGAAAATTGCTTGTGCAACTTACATATGTTGTCATATTTATATTTTTAGTTTGCTTTAACACAAAAAGTATTCTCGTCTTTGATCAATTTAATGCATCCCTGATGATTATTTTAATGATGTCTTGCTATGTTTCTGTGCCTTGATCGTGTAAGGACACTTGCTGTCTACGGGAGGGTCAGAGATCTCTTAATTTGTGTTCTGAAGATGAACGAAGCTCTTACGGGTTTGGAACGACATGAGGAAGAGTAATTAATGACAGAATTTTCATTTTTGGGTGCACTGTCCCTTTAAATATAAAGGTTCCAAAAGGAGGTTTTTCACAGTGATGCTAAACTATTTCTGGTTTCCCAAAGAGCCCTTCAGCGGACATTTCCTAAACAGAAACAAAATATTTATGTGAAGAACATTTGTAAACTTTTTCCAGTATAAAGAACCTTGTGTGGAATAGGGGTGTCGAAATTAATTGTTTCTACTGTCATCGCGATGCAGACGAGGACGATTCGGTATCGGTTCAGTAATAACCGATTATAATGTACTGAAGCTTTTCTGCAGGAGTCATTTTAGTCACACATGCTTTGTCGCGGGAGCACACAATGGTTTGTGTGCGAGACACTTAGTGCGTGTATAATAAAAATGCTGCAACTACTTCAAAAGCCGACATCTGGGTTTTATGAACAACCTGGTAAGCACGAGCTGGAGAAGACACGCTGTGTGTAAATCAGCAGTTCTCAATTACAGTCCTTGTGTACACTGTGTAGGGAGCATGTCAATCGGAACACAGTTCATGCACGGAGCGCACTTCTAACGAGCTGATGATCTGAATCAGGTGTGTTAACAAAGAGAGACATGCTAAATATGCAGGGGGCGTGAGGACTGGAATTGAGCCACAGCGCTGGTGTTAAGAGGCTTAAAATATGCAGGGGGTAATATAACTAACTTGAGAAACCACATCAGCTGTTTTCACCCTGTGCTGTTAACCCTGTCTGTGCCAAGTATTTAGTATTTACTTTGGTGTATTTTTTTTTTGTAAAAAAAAAATCTGTAGTTTTTACAGAATAATTTTGGCGGCAGTGGTTTCACATTTACAGAACAAAACTGTAAAATATACAGTATAATACTGTAATTTACAAACAGGGATATTTGAGTGTAAACCACTAAATTCAACAACACACACTGCTATTAAAATCTGTTTTGTACCTTTAACATATGAACAACCATCATAATAATGCAGGAGGTCAAAGAGAAACCACATGAAGAACCAAAGCAGAAGATTATATTAATATAAAGAAGATGCTCCGAGTCATTCATGCAAACACTAAACACCATCATGATACTTAAATAATACAACAAACGTTCATTAAACAACAGAAGATGCACCATAAAGACCAAATATACATAACTGATCATAAAAACATGATTATTTAAACTGAATACTTTTGTGTCGCGCAGGGACTTCTGGGAATATCAGTTTACAGTTTCTGACTAAATTATACATTTATTTGTTATTTTTACTTCTAAAAGTTTTACAATTAACAGCATTTTACTGTGAAATTACATGCAATGTCTTGTTAGATCTTATACAGGTTTTCCGTGTATATAGTACAGGACTGTTAACATAATAACAGTGTTATTACAGTAGCGTTTGTACACAGTTGTACAGTTAAATGACACGTGTTTTTTACTCTGTAGCTGTAATGGAGCTTGTTTGTGTACCTGTTTTTAGCAGACGCCGCTCTGTCCCGCTGTCTTCTGTTCTTGAACCAGTTGCCCACCTGAGTGGGTGTGAGTCCCGTGGCCTGAGCCAGATGACGCTTTCGGGAGGGGTTTGGATACGGGTCCTGCAGGTACCACTCCCTCAGGAGGCTACGGGTTCGCTCCTGAAAACACAAAACATCACATTGACTTCAAAGCTACAGCAGCGTTCAAAAATTAACGTCTGCTCACCGATATACAGTAAAACTGAAATATTATTCCAATTTAAAATAAGTGTTTTCTATTTGAATACATTTTAAAATGTAATGTATTCCTGTGATCAAAGCATCATTACTCCAGTCTTAATTTATAGTGTCACATGATTTTTCATTAATCGTTTTAATATGCCGATTTGCTGCTTGAGAAATATTAGTATCAATGTTGAAAATTGTTGTGCAACTTCATATTTTTGTGGAAATTGTAATACTTTTAAAACAGTATAAAAGTCTTTACGATCCCTTTTGATCAATTTAATGCATCCCTGCTGAATAAAAGTGTTTTTTTTCTTTACCGACTCCAAACATTTAAAAGCTACAGTAGACTGAATCACAAATTTCAACTAATTTCTTAAAAGATTGTTCCTAATTTTTTGCATTTGAGATTTGTGCACATGTTCATAACTATAATAACCTATATTTGCTGAAGCGTAATGTCTTTTAAAAAGCTTGAGATGTCTCATTAAAGCACAGTTAAAAGAATCCGTCTGCATGGTTGGATGTATTTATAGATCCTGCAACCTGCTAAAGAGGATCAGTCTCATTACACATTACATGAACCACTTTTATTCAAGTCAAAAATCCACTTTCCTTCCCATGCACTGTTGATAGCTGCAATTAGCGTCACACTATACACTCGCAGTCGTGCAATAGCTGATATTTCATCACGATGTCCTTGTAAATCCAAGCTAAGCAGGGCAGGAGTTATTATTAGGCTTACAGCACTGTTCTGGGATCAGGCCTTCGGAAGTCAATCCTGGTTTGTGTGCGATCGTCTTATCTCGTTTACCGTCTGCTGCAGTGATTGCGCTTCATTTGCTGTGTTTCCACCTTTGTGAAGTGAACCGGCACGCTTTATAATCCACTTTCCGTTTCAATTCACATTCGGCCGGTCTGTAAAACAATCACAGACTCGGAGAATCGTTATGAGGGCTTTGTAAAGCACTTTAGCTGTGAGTTAATCTGGCCGCTGGCGTCTGGAGCAGGGTGGAAAGGTAGAAAGTCATCATGGGCAATGAGAGCTTAACTGCCACAGGTGGTCCTCCTCGGCTCAAGAGGCTTAAGACGCGCCGGGAGAGCATGCTGTCCTAGCGGAGGAAGAATAGTGCATTGCATTGTGCCGTGCAGAATGAAGCGCAATTAAGCCCTCATTTGTTTGCTCTGCGACTGTTTAAATACACTTTAAAAGTGAAAATGTAGAGCTATGTCTACTTTAGTCGGGTCCTCGTTTGTCGTAGTCTGGTTGATTCAGTCACATTCAATTCTATATTTGAGTCAGGAAAAGTAGGTTTAACAACAAGAAGCACTTTTGGTTTTAGATGACCGATCATTGTAGTGCAGAAACAATCAGATCACGAATCACGAAGCCTGATTCGGGTACACTCTGTTTTTGAAGTATTGCACTTTCAGCATGCTTTTGTTATTTAGACGTTAAGTTGCACTGTAAAAGAATGTTTTTCACAGTTGTAAATAAAGATTATTGTAGCATGGTCTTATAAAAAATATATTATTTCAGTGTTTTTACTTAACAATTCAATGTTACTTGCCATTTCTTTGTAATTATTTGTGAAATTTAGTCATTTCTGACTGAAAATGATTACATCATTTGTTCTGTGTGTGTGTGTGTGTGTGTGTGTGGGCAGCGACCAGAGGAAGCGAGCCAAGCGCTCCATGTCTCCGGTCTCCTCCAGATTCTCGCAGACTCGAGCCACCTGCTCTGGTGTGAACAGCGGCAGAGGAAACATGGCTAGGTTTAGTGTGTTGCGTTTGGCGCGTCTGTTTATATCACCATTGCGCGCAAGTTTAGCTTTACAATCACTCCAGGATACACCGGTTATATAACGCGCGACAGATTTCCCGGTAAGATCTGGGGGGGATCGCGGAACTCCGGTGTCTTCCAGTTCTAGTAAAGGAGCAGCGGCAGAAGTCAAGCCTATTTATAGAGAGATTGAATTAGCATCTCTGCGCTTGTTTCGAGGAGGATTACGCGCGTCGGTCATTAGCCGCGCGGCGGGGGTGCTGCTCGCGGAGGGACTGACGGATGATCGGGTTGTTTGACTAACTGAGGAGCACATTAACTGTCACAGACTTACTTCTTTCTGCTGGATGCAGCCAGTGAAACCCGTTCTGCTTGATATAGCACATGATCGTTATACAGCATGATCAACGTGCAAGTCCATTTTTGTCATTTATGAATGATGCATGCATTTTTCTCTTAGCAATACGTTGCATTAATAGTAGCCTAATTTAGCATTTAATTATTAAATCTATCAAACGATTATTTCTGGTCACTTGCATCTTACTAGTAGGTCAAATAAGCATATTCTATTTAAATATTTTAAAATAATTAGTAATAATAATAAATAAACTATAGTAAAAAAAATAATTACAATTACCAAATATTGAATATTAACGTAGTTATAATATATTTATAACAATATTCTTTAGAAAAATATTAGTAATATCTTCCTTCAGTCCTTATAACTTTACACTCTCAGAAAAAACCTTTCTAAAGCACTTTTGTAGCCTACCTTATTTACCCCTAAGTGTGCATATTAACAGGCTACTTTAAAGGGAAACACAGCGGTGGCCTACACGATTAGAACAGTAGTATTTCCAGCAGCTAACAACGGGTTTAAGTCAGTTATTTCTCTCTTTTGCTGTAGTGTGTCAGTAGGAAATATCAGTTTACATCTCCAAACATTGATTCTGCCATTAATTGTAATAATCTCCACACAGAGATGTGATCTGATCATCTTCAGTCTGTCTGGAACGACGTGAAGAAACTGAGACAGACTTCTCCTGCAAAGCTCCCGAGAAACAATGCACCAAATGTTCATTTCATTTAGGTACTAGAAGTTAATTAATAAAGACATTATCATGCCCGCATCCTCATTTTGCAGCATTTTTACACTAATGCCTAAACTTTTAAGAGAACTGTAGCTAGTTGTTTAATTTTTTAGTTGCTCCCTAACACTGTCCCACATTCACAGATGAAGTTTTGCATGCGTCTTCTTTCCAGACCATTTTAAGCCAACAATATAAGACTTAAATAAAACAACCCAGTGGGTAAAAACATTAACGCAAGCAGCTGGGGCATGTGTTAATTACCCAGCGCTGGGTTGCCAAATATCCCAAGTTGGTTGTTTTTAACCCAGCATTTTTTAGAGTGTAGTTACTCCCCAATACGTTTTGAGTGATTCACCTTAAAGCA
This sequence comes from Gymnocypris eckloni scoliostomus, assembly GCA_027564155.1. Taxonomy (NCBI): domain Eukaryota; kingdom Metazoa; phylum Chordata; class Actinopteri; order Cypriniformes; family Cyprinidae; genus Gymnocypris; species Gymnocypris eckloni. Next base: position 38,342,353 of record CM050413.1, on the reverse strand, counting down.
GTGCGTCTTCTGCTCTCCGTCCCAGATGGTCCGAGGAAGGGGGAACTTCTTCCGGATGCGGTACTTCTCCACGGGACCCAGCGGCCTCGCGCGCAGGCGCTCCGCCTCGCGGTAGTGCGCGTCCAGCCACAGGTCCTGCAGCTTGGCGTGGGACTCCCGAGTGAAGCGGTGGCTCTGCAGGATCTGATAGAGAGCCTCGAAGTTCCCTCCGTGGAAGGCGACCAGCGCCCGGGCGCGCATCACCGACTCCTGCCGGTTGAGCAGCTCTCCGGTGGAACCGGGCACCGCGGCGGGCAGCGACCAGAGGAAGCGAGCCAAGCGCTCCATGTCTCCGGTCTCCTCCAGATTCTCGCAGACTCGAGCCACCTGCTCTGGTGTGAACAGCGGCAGAGGAAACATGGCTAGGTTTAGGGTTGCGTTTGGCGCGTCTGTTTATATCACCATTGCGCGCAAGTTTAGCTTTACAATCACTCCAGGATACACCGGTTATATAACGCGCGACAGATTTCCCGGTAAGATCTGGGGGGGATCGCGGAACTCCGGTGTCTTCCAGTTCTAGTAAAGGAGCAGCGGCAGAAGTCAAGCCTATTTATAGAGAGATTGAATTAGCATCTCTGCGCTTGTTTCGAGGAGGATTACGCGCGTCGGTCATTAGCCGCGCGGCGGGGGTGCTGCTCGCGGAGGGACTGACGGATGATCGGGTTGTTTGACTAACTGAGGAGCACATTAACTGTCACAGACTTACTTCTTTCTGCTGGATGCAGCCAGTGAAACCGTTCTGCTTGATATAGCACATGATCATTATACAGCATGATCAACGTGCAAGTCCATTTTGTCATTTATGAATGATGCATGCATTTTTATTCTTAAAAATACGTTGCATTAATAGTAGCCTAATTTAGCATTTAATTATTAAATCTATCAAACGATTATTTCTGGTCACTTGCATCTTACTAGTAGTTCAAATAAGCATATTCTATTTAAATATTTTAAAATAATTAGTAATAATAATAAATAAACTATAGGGAAAAAATTATTACAATTACCAAATATTGAACATTAACGTAGTAATTATAATATATTTATAAATATTCTTTAGAAAAATATTAGTAATATTCTGTTTATCTTGTAACCCATAAAACGCATGCCTTGTTGGTGAAAATTAGTAGAAACTGAATATAAAAATCAAAATAAATATAAAATATGAACGGTGCCAAAACTGGAATTGAGAAAAATGTCTTTTTTTATTTTGTTGATATTTCATTTCATTTATTTTATTTATAAAGCACAATAAAACAACACTGGTTGACAACACATTGTGCTGAACAATATAGTTTCAAAAGAATCAAAATACATACAAATTGAAAAACAAAACAAACAAATAATAAGCTCCGGTTGGCTCATACATTAAAAGCCCTCTCGTAGGCTTTAAGCCTGGTTTTAAAAGTGATTCTGTTGTAATCGTTCTAATAGAGACTGAACCGTTCCACCGTTTAGGGCCGGCGATGGAAAAAGCCCGCTCACCTTTTTTCTGATCCGATGACCTTAAACATCTACCTGGACTGTGTAAGCTCAAAAGGTCAGAGAATACGAAGGTGCCGTCCATGCAAAACCTAAAAAACCTAAAATAACATTTAAACTCTACTTTAACATGGACTGGGAGCCAGTGCAGAAAGAGCAGGACAGGGGTAATATAATATAATGTTGATCAAACTGATGTTGATTTTGAGCCTTCTCTCTGAATAGTTCAGCCGGTCCTGACGTACTGTCTCAGACGCGTCTCCTTCTGCTGGATGAACGGAGACCTGATGCAGGCGCTGTGTATTATCTGTGGATACCATGCAGTGAGATATTATTAGCACTACTTTAACTCTGATACAAATGAAGGGCCTTATCTTGTTTGGTGGTGATGTTTCATGATCATGCGTGGAGCTCGTCCATTCCACAGAAGGTTATATCGTGGAAGAGATCGTTTTAGATGATGAAAAGTCCCAATATTAATAAAAGTGCTTCTTTTAAAGAGCCGTGGGCTTCTTTGAGGAAACGCTGCTTCTCTGGCATTGCTGCGCACTACTGAAACCTTTAAGTAGCCTATTACAGGTGATCAAATGTCCTGATTATGGGGTTAAATATACATCTAACTATTCAAGCTGATATAAAGCACCTTACTGTTCTTATTTTAGACAGAAAATTATCATGTAGGATGCAGAAATATATTCATTTCATGTTTTCATGCACTATTCACTTATGATTTCTTCATGTCTTATGGTAAAATATTTGCTGGTATAAAGATATGATTGCATTGATGCACATGCAAGTTCATTTTTGTCATTTACAAATTGTACACATACATGATGCATGCATTTTATTCTTAAAAATAAGTTACATTTATAATAATTTAGCATTTAATTATTAAATCTATCAAATGAGTTGCAGATTATTTCTGGTTGATAACTGACTAGTCACTTGCATCTTAAATAAAAATATACATTTTTTTATTTTAAAATAATAAATAAACAAATTACAAATTTGGAATATGTAACAATAATTTTAGTAATGAAAAATATATTTATAAATAGTCTTTATACAAAAACAAATATTCTGTCTATTTTAGTAACCCATAAAACCTTGTTGGTGAAATTTTACAAAAATTAAATTAAAAAATCTAAATAATTATAAAAATATAATTTTGCACAGACAAAATGCTGAACTGTGCCAAAACAGGAATTGAGAAAAATGTCCACAAGTTTTGTCCCAGCTTTCACACTTTAATTGAATTTAATGAATGTATTTTTGGCTGAATCTTGGACAGAGAGATGCAGTAAGTGTTTGGTCTTCTCAGTGAATCTCTCGTCTGTTTCTCTGTCTGTGATAAACGGCTCATGCGGTCAGAAGGTGAAGCACCTGGACAGAGAGATGTAGTAAGTGTTTGGTCTTCTCAGTGAATCTCTCGTCTGTTTCTCTGTCTGTGATAAACGGCTCATGCAGTCAGAAGGTGAAGCACCTGGACAGAGAGATGCAGTAAGTGTTTGGTCTTCTCAGTGAATCTCTCGTCTGTTTCTCTGTCTGTGATAAACGGCTCATGCAGTCAGAAGGTGAAGCACCTGGACAGAGAGATGCAGTAAGTGTTTGGTCTTCTCAGTGAATCTCTCGTCTGTTTCTCTGTCTGTGATAAACGGCTCATGCAGTCAGAAGGTGAAGCACCTGGACAGAGAGATGCAGTAAGTGTTTGGTCTTCTCAGTGAATCTCGTCTGTTTCTCTGTCTGTGATAAGCGGCTCATGCAGTCAGAAGGTGAAGCACCTGGACAGAGAGATGCAGTAAGTGTTTGGTCTTCTCAGTGAATCTCTCGTCTGTTTCTCTGTCTGTGATAAACGGCTCATGCAGTCAGAAGGTGAAGCACCTGGACAGAGAGATGCAGTAAGTGTTTGGTCTTCTCAGTGAATCTCTCGTCTGTTTCTCTGTCTGTGATAAACGGCTCAGAAGGTGAAGCACCTGGACAGAGAGATGCAGTAAGTGTTTGGTCTTCTCCGTGAATCTCTCGTCTGTTTCTCTGTCTGTGATAAACGGCTCATGCAGTCAGAAGGTGAAGCACCTGGACAGAGAGATGCAGTAAGTGTTTGGTCTTCTCCGTGAATCTCTCGTCTGTTTCTCTGTCTGTGATAAACGGCTCATGCAGTCAGAAGGTGAAGCACCTGGACAGAGAGATGCAGTAAGTGTTTGGTCTTCTCCGTGAATCTCTCGTCTGTTTCTCTGTCTGTGATAAACGGCTCATGCAGTCAGAAGGTGAAGCACCTGGACAGAGAGATGCAGTAAGTGTTTGGTCTTCTCAGTGAATCTCTCGTCTGTTTCTCTGTCTGTGATAAACGGCTCATGCAGTCAGAAGGTGAAGCACCTGGACAGAGAGATGCAGTAAGTGTTTGGTCTTCTCCGTGAATCTCTCGTCCTGTTTCTCTGTCTGTGATAAACGGCTCATGCAGTCAGAAGGTGAAGCACCTGGACAGAGAGATGCAGTAAGTGTTTGGTCTTCTCCGTGAATCTCTCGTCTGTTTCTCTGTCTGTGATAAACGGCTCATGCAGTCAGAAGGTGAAGCACCTGGACAGAGAGATGCAGTAAGTGTTTGGTCTTCTCAGTGAATCTCGTCTGTTTCTCTGTCTGTGATAAACGGCTCATGCAGTCAGAAGGTGAAGCACCTGGACAGAGAGATGCAGTAAGTGTTTGGTCTTCTCCGTGAATCTCTCGTCTGTTTCTCTGTCTGTGATAAACGGCTCATGCAGTCAGAAGGTGAAGCACCTGGACAGAGAGATGCAGTAAGTGTTTGGTCTTCTCGTGAATCTCGTCTGTTTCTCTGTCTGTGATAAACGGCTCATGCAGGTCAGAAGGTGAAGCACCTGGACAGAGAGATGTAGTAAGTGTTTGGTCTTCTCCGTGAATCTCTCGTCTGTTTCTCTGTCTGTGATAAACGGCTCATGCAGTCAGAAGGTGAAGCACCTGGACAGAGAGTCTGTTTCTCTGTCTGTGATAAACGGCTCATGCAGTCAGAAGGTGAAGCACCTGGACAGAGAGATGCAGTAAGTGTTTGGTCTTCTCAGTGAATCTCTCGTCTGTTTCTCTGTCTGTGATAAACGGCTCATGCAGTCAGAAGGTGAAGCACCTGGACAGAGAGATGCAGTAAGTGTTTGGTCTTCTCCGTGAATCGTCTGTTTCTCTGTCTGTGATAAACGGCTCATGCAGTCAGAAGGTGAAGCACCTGGACAGAGAGATGTAGTAAGTGTTTGGTCTTCTCAGTGAATCTCTCGTCTGTTTCTCTGTCTGTGATAAACAGCTCATGCAGTCAGAAGGTGAAGCACCTGGACAGAGAGATGCAGTAAGTGTTTGGTCTTCTCGTGAATCTCTCGTCTGTTTCTCTGTCTGTGATAAACGGCTCATGCAGTCAGAAGGTGAAGCACCTGGACAGAGAGATGCAGTAGTGTTTGGTCTTCTCCGTGAATCTCTCGTCTGTTTCTCTGTCTGTGATAAACGACTCATGCAGTCAGAAGGTGAAGCACCTGGACAGAGAGATGCAGTAAGTGTTTGGTCTTCTCCGTGAATCTCGTCTGTTTCTCTGTCTGTGATAAACGACTCATGCAGTCAGAAGGTGAAGCACCTGGACAGAGAGATGCAGTAAGTGTTTGGTCTTCTCAGTGACTCTCTCGTCTGTTTCTCTGTCTGTGATAAACGCTCATGCAGTCAGAAGGTGAAGGGACCTGGACAGAGAGATGCAGTGCAGTTTGGTCTTCTCCGTGAATCTCTCGTCTGTTTCTCTGTCTGTGATAAACGGCTCATGCGGTCAGAAGGTGAAGCACCTGGACAGAGAGATGCAGTAAGTGTTTGGTCTTCTCCGTGAATCTCTCGTCTGTTTCTCTGTCTGTGATAAACGGCTCATGCGGTCAGAAGGTGAAGCACCTGGACAGAGAGATGCAGTAAGTGTTTGGTCTTCTCAGTGAATCTCTCGTCTGTTTCTCTGTCTGTGATAAACGGCTCATGCAGTCAGAAGGTGAAGGGACCTGGGCTGTTGTCATACTGCCTTTAATTGGGATTTGATCGGAGCGGGGTGCTTAGGCCATGAAATCACGATCACATGCCGGTCCGAGGAGACGTTTGGAGATGCATGTTGTCTAAATCGCTTCAGAATCCACCACAATCCCGACTGACTAATACCTCCTTAATTAATCTGGACGCGGTTGAACCCTGGAGCAGCTCTGAGCGCACCTCACGCCACCTTATTACAATAATATCCCCTCCAGATCTCTGGACATTAATCAGACAACACCATTTGACTATTAATCCGCTTTAGCATAAGCATCTGCCAACAAACCGGTTAAACAAGCGTGCAGCTATATACCCTTACTGCTGAAATATGATCGCACGTGCTGTTTTCATGATTGATTTAGTAATCAAACATCTTGATGCTTCAGATCAGTGTGTTTTACAACTTAATGTTAATAAATTAATATCTGACATCAACTGTGACTATATATAGCAGGGGGAATAATAGATATTACAGTTTATAAATGCTTAAAAAATTTTTTCATTTATTCTTCCTATTTATGATTTGATTTTTAAACACAATGACATCTTATAAAATGATGAACTAATAATACTGTATACTAAATACTAATTTAAAATGGGATATATAACAGAGGATTTTCTGTTTTTAGACATAGACAACACAAGAAAATATAGGAAACCGATCATATTAAATATACATAGACATGTCAAATAATTAATAAATAAACAAACTTATAAGCAATCATTCAGAATCATAGTCAATATTAAGGAGACACAGACCTGAAATATAGATATAGACACAATCTCCTATATTTTATACTTTTATCAGCATTTTGTTTTCATGAATATTTGTTATATGACGACAGAGTTGATAGAATATTGAAATCTCTCTTTAAAT
>CM050413.1:38295905-38333405 GCA_027564155.1 Gymnocypris eckloni scoliostomus | reverse complement strand
TTTAGTTAACATCCAAAACCTTTACCAAATTAAATATTACATTTAAATCAATAAAAAGTAATGAATGAATAATGCTGTAGCTGTCATTATTATTATGACTTTATTCCTGCTCAAGCAGATTGCCGTTCCTGCAGACAGATTAAAAAATGACAAATTCAATCAAATGCTAATCGTATGCACAATATGCTTATGAGCGATCTGGTCTTTGTTTATATGGGTTATGATGGGATAAGCCGAGGTCGTGTATGAAGTGTCTCTTCACATTATTTCCAGTCTTTGCCATGGAACCCCTCTTGGCATAATTAATTAGGCTTAAATTGGGCTCCTTATCGTGGCCAGCGGGTGGGATGGAGAATTACCACGGCCTAGAAACCCACACAAACACACTTAACAAGTAAATGGGTGGAGAACTAATTAGTGTTATCTGCTTATCATGGAGCGCCTCATTTACCCAAGACAAGAGCGACACACAATCACAAAAAAGTGCTTAAGGGCTGAAACACACACACACACACACACACACACTAATACCCTATTGCAAACAGCTAATTACAAACTCGTTTGCAAATCAATGCCACACTGTTGCTGTATCTCCTCTCTCCACACTAAATAAACGCCGCTACACTTCCCCGCGCGTCGTTGTGGAGCGCAGGAGGAGAGATCAACCGCTTTCCAATCAGCAGAAGAGGACGAGTAAACACACACTCTTTCTGTGCCCTGCTGACCTGTGTGTGTGTGGCTATATATATATATATTATTACATATTTTAGGGCATTAAGCTGTTTTATCTTCTGGGTAACTCACTTTATTTTTATATTTTTTTTTCTTTATTTATATAATTTAATATAATATTTAGGAACTACATTTTATTAATTTGTTTTACTCATATTATATATAAAATATATTATTAAAGATATTTTAGGACATTAAGCTGTTTTATCTTCTGGGTAACTAATTTTATTTCTATTTTTTATTTCTTTATTTTATATAATTTTATATAAAATAATATTTAGGAATTTTTAGGACATTTTATTAATTTGTTTTACTCATATTATATTATATTATTAAAGATATTTTAGGGCATTAAGCTGTTTTATCTTCTGGGTAACTAATTTTATTTTTATATTTTATTTCTTTATTTGTGTTTTTATTTAATTTAATACAAAATACTATAATATAATATTTAGGATTTTTAGGACATTTTTATTAATTTGTTTTACTCATATTGTATTATATTATTAAAGATATTTTAGGGCATTAAGCTGTTTTATCTTCTGGGTAACTAATTTTATTTCTATATTATTTATTTATTTGTGTTTTTATATAATTTTATATAAAATAAAATAATTTTTAGGACATTTTTATTAATTTGTTTTACTTATATTATATTATAAAATATATTTTAGGGAATTAAGCTGTTTTATCTTCTGGGTAACTAATTTATATTGTCATGTTTTTATTTCTTTATTTGTGTTTTTATTTAATTTAATACAAAATAATATAATATAATATTTAGGAATTTTTAGGAAATTTTCTTAAGTTGTTTTACTCATATTGTATTATTTTGATCATTTTCAGGGCATTTTATTGTGTCGCTGAATCTAATAATGTAAACACAAACAGGTACGCTGAATAATTTCAGATTTCACAATTAGTTTAATGTTAAGATGTAACTGTGAATTTACATCATAATGTAACATTAAGGACTTTTATTGCTGGTTTGATTTGGGAAATTATTTCGGTATGTGGTCACAAACTCCCCGCTGACCTTTGACCTTATTCACAATTTAAAGTTTAAGAGCTTCTAGCCAGCTCTGCTGATTATTAAAGAAAGCACAGAAACGTGTGTGTAGTAATGCATTGTCAATGAAAGACGTCCAAGACAATCTGATAATGGTCCAGCAGAGAAATCACACACGACGAGCTTCACATTTCTGCTTTTAAAACCACTTAAAGACTTCCACTGTTCGTGCATGTATCAATATTTGTGTGTGTACAATCTGAGAAGTAGGTGATGTTTTGGTAGTGTTGAATCTGGAAGTGAGGAGATCGTGCTACAGTGACTGGTGTTGAAGTGCAGTGAACACAGATCAGCTCTCAGACAGTACATTGAGATCACCAGCGGAGCTCGTTTAAGCGTCTCATTCGTGGAAAAGAGCTGGCCGTGGATGCGTGTGCTGTTTGTTTGTTGACTGAATGTGTTTGGCCTGTGTTCAGACTCTCATACAGGACACCAGACGGCCAAAAATACCCCCGTTACCCCATTACAGGAACATGTTTACTGAAGTGACGAAGTATTATTACGTTTTCTCATATTTTGTTTAGGATGAGTATATTAACAACAAGAGTTTAAAAAATGTATTCATAAAAGACATTAAAGTCACGGTAAAGATATTTATAATGTTACAAAATGCTGTTTTTTAAACCTATGTATTCATCAAAAATGCCACAGTTTCCACAAAAATATGAAGCAATGTAACTCATTTCAACTTCTTTCTTGAGCATAAAATCAGTGTATTATTATGATTTCTGAAGATCATGTGACACTGAAGACTGGAGTAATGATGCTGAAAATACAGCTGCGCATCACAGGAATAAATTACAGTTTAACAGATATTCAGATAATAATATTTCACAGTGTGACTGTATTTGTGATTATGAAATGCAGCCTTGGTGCGCAGAAGAGACTTAAACACAGTGTAAATCTGTCTCAGAAAGATCAATACACAAACGTGCTGATATGATTGGCTTCTCTTGACCTCTATAGTGATACCTGATCATAACAGCTCTTCTGGTTTGCAGGAGTTATTGGAGCGCAGGAATAAATGATTTGTATGATATAACAGGTGTTACTGGAGTTGTTTAGGAATCCTGCAGGGCTCATCCTGACGGCTTATTCTCACCTAATACTTTAATGCTCATTAAGACCTGCCTCTGTGACTTCCAGCATCACCTTGATCCGCTCACAAGCCCTGTCCGTCACAGAACAAGAAACATAATGACCATGTTATAGTCTACTCTTGACTGTATACACGAGGCCAGCATGCTGCACTGTGTTCAAGTCTTTTATTCTGTTCAGCACAAGAGTTAAGTGTTCATGTTGGTGTTTTATAGTTTAAGAAATGTCACTTTAATGCAGATTGCTCATCAGTAATAGTATGTTTATAAATGATTCAGAATATGTTAAATCTGTCTGCCGCTGACACCAGAATGACCTTCTGACCTAACGATGTTTCCTCCTCTCTGTCTCTCGTTCCTCTGCTTCTTTTCTCAATCATTCGTACACGTGCTGTTTCTTCAGTTGTCAAGCTTCCCCTTCAAAAGAATACAACAATATCTCCATGTCAGCGCTAGAAATAAAGCGCTACATTCACTCTTGAGAATGTGTTGTTTTATTAGACATCGGGTCCGTTCTCAGTCACTTGTGTTGTGTGTGTGTGAGAGAAAGAGATGAAGGTGTGTTGTTATAAATGCAGGTGCATCATTCTGTGTGCATTTAAAGCCGTATTCTTTGTTTACTCGATCCAGCTCTCATTCAAGCGTCGTGTCATGTACTGAGGAGCGCACCTGGGACTGCTCTCCTGTGTCACTCGCTGTTTTAGTGTTGTCTTTCAATAGAGCTGCCCTACACATGATCACGGTATTAACAGGATCAGTTTAAACACCGGCAGCCTCCAACGACATGTCTCACTGCACCACTGATGACGGACAGCTTACCTGCTCTCAGAGCGGCCTTTGATTAGGTGAGACGGGTAGTGTGGACCTCATGTACAACATTAACCAACCGTACAGGAGGCTATAAACAGACAGACAGACAGGCCAGACGGATAGGCGGATGAGCGGACAGACGAACAGACAGACAGACGATAGACAGACGGATGACAGGCGGATAGACAGACAGACACGAAGACAGATGGACAGACAGACAGGCGGATAGACAGACAGACAGACAGACAGACGAACAGACAGACAGACGGCGGATAGACAGACAGACAGACGGATAGACAGGCGGATGAACAGACAGACAGGCGGATAGACGGGCGGACGAACAGACAGACAGGCGGATAGACAGACAGACAGACAGACAGACAGACGAGGCGGATAGACAGACAGACAGGCGGATGACAGACAGACAGACGAGACAGACAGACACAGACAGACAGACAGACGGCAGAGACGGATAGATAGACAGACAGACAGACAGACAGACGGAGACGGATCAGACAGACGAACGGATAGACAGACAGACAGACAGACAGACAGAGGCGGATAGATAGACAGACAGACAGGCGGATAGACAGACAGACAGACAGACAGACAGACAGACAGACAGACACAGACAGACAGACAGACGAGCGGATAGACAGGCGGATAGACAGACAGAACAGACAGACAGACGGATAGACAGACAGAGGCGGACGAGACAGACGATAGACGAGACAGACACAGAGACAGACACAGAGACAGACACACAGACAGACAGACAGACAGACAGACAGACGAGACGGATGGCGGATGAAGACAGACAGACAGACGGATAGACAGACAGACAGACGGATAGGCAGACAGACAGACGGATAGACAGACAGACACAGAGACAGACACAGAGACAGACACAGAGACAGACAGACAGACACAGACAGACAGACACACAGACAGACAGACAGACAGACAGACAGACAGACACAGAGACAGACAGACAGACAGAAGAGACAGACACAGAGACAGACAGACAGACAGACAGACAGACAGACACAGAGACAGACACAGAGACAGACAGACAGACACAGAGACAGACACAGAGACAGACAGACAGACAGACAGACACAGAGACAGACAGAGAGACAGACAGAGAGACAGACAGACAGACACAGAGACAGACAGACAGACAGACAGACAGACAGACAGACAGACAGACAGACAGACAGACAGACAGATACAGAGACAGACAGACAGACAGACAGACAGACAGAGAGACGAGAGACAGACAGACAGACAGACGACAGACAGACGGCAGACACAGAGACAGACAGACAGACAGACACAGAGACAGACAGACAGACAGAGACAGACAGAGACAGACAGACAGACACAGAGACAGACAGACAGACACAGACAGGCAGACAGACAGACAGACAGACAGCAGACAGACAGAGACAGACAGACAGACACAGAGACAGAACAGAGACAGACACAGACAGACAGACACAGAGACAGACAGACACAGACAGACAGACAGACAGACAGACAGACAGACAGACAGACAGACAGATGGATAGACAGACAGATACGATGGATGGATGGATGGATGGATGGATGGATAGATAGATAGACAGATAGATAGACAGATTAGGGTTTTGTTGAAACTGATCACTGGGCTTTGTTTTTGTTTCTGTGCTTTATCTAGCAGCGCCGGGCATCAGTCTCTCACCCCAATCTGTGTTTACTGGAGTCAATAACAAAATCTACTCACACTCTCGTGAGTTGCGTGTGAGGAGAAACAAATCGGTCAACCGGACGGAGATACTCGGCCCAAACCCCCTCACAAGACCCAGCTGTCCGAGCCTGGCCTTCTCTCCCGGCTCAGGCCGGCTAATCTCAGGCCTGCCTCCCTCCTGCTAGCGCTGCTGCTAATTGCTTGTGTCATAAAGCTGTGTGACCCAAATAAGCCTTGCTCCCCAAAGCTGCTGGGATAAGCCCCACTTTACCTCACCAAACCTGCTTAATAAAACGTCTTATCCACACCAACCCCTCACCCATCATGCCTTCTGCTTCCCCTCCCACATGTGTTTAGGCCAGAGAAGAGAGAACAAGAGGCTCAATGCAAACGTGTACAGAATATACAAACAGAGATGACAGACGCCATACGTTTCAAAGACGTCGCAGAAGAAACGTTGATCTGTTCTGTGAATGGCTTAGGAAGTGTGGGTTAAAGGAACAGTTCACCCCAAAAAATCAGGCTGTCCAAGATGTAGATGAGTTTGTTTCTTCATCAGATTTGGAGAAATGCAGCATTAAGATAATTAAGAACGTTGTCAAACTAATCTAAATGTACCGCATCATGCCACATGAAGAGCAGCAGTTTACTTCTGTGTTAAACATGTTTAGCAGCACAAACTGAACTGAACTCGGTTTGTTTGTGGTCTCCTCAGCATGGGGTTATTGATGTGCATACACACTAACGCTGTTCTGCCATAATTCAAGACATCATAACCAGTGAATCCACCTTATGACACACGAGCACAAGGCCGTGGTCATAGTTGTAACCGCAAATTAAACAGCTCTATAATCATGATTTTAAAATCTCGTGTTTTTATAGTTAAAGTTACCCAAACCTCTCCTCAAACAGCCAGTCTCAATGTATCTAATGTTAGTGCTGCAGGACTGGTCCAGAAGCTGAAGAAACAAGAGAGGCTTTACCTGCAGTCGCTGTAATGTAAGTAGTTTCAGGTAAAACACTAACACAACACAGGTTTTTATTTTTAAACCATAACACAGGTTATGCATGAACCACTGGAGGTTGTCTCACACTTTACTCCCCCTACTGGATCAGATATACACTGACACTCAGACGTTTATAATAAACTCATATGCAGTGTAATCCACCTTATTTTTAATGTAAGAGCGCGTGGTCATTTGTAACTTGAGCGTAGGACTTCCGGTGTCATTGCTTCCAGGGTTTTTAGTTGTGCAAAACAAACTGGTATTTCTTATCTAATTATATAGTCACATGACGTCTTTATAACTGTTTAATGTATTGTCTTAATTATAAATAATTAATGTCGCTGCTGGGAAACCAAGGAATGGTCCTATATATATGCGATGTAAAGAAGCAAGCTGTCACACAGTTTAAATATGATTTTCGCTTCATAAAAAGAGCGAACATACTCTCAGAGCTAAAAAAATATTACAAAATGATACACAAGATTTCTGGAAAGAAGTTAAAGTTATGAATGCTAGCAAAAGTCCCCTGCTCTCTAGTGTTTAGGGACTTACTGGGTCTTAAAATATCACAGATCTGTGGAGAAAGCATACAGCGACCTATTCAATTGCATTAAAAGTGACGATTTCGAGATTGGGAATGTGTTTAATAATGAGGTTATCCAGGCTTCTGCTATAGGACAATTATTTCTGAATAAATCTTGTGGCCCAGATCAGATCACAGCAGAGCATTTGACATGTGCTGGCCACAGACTTGTTGTTTTACTGGGATGTTGATTCATGACACATGCCCAGTTATATGCTTTCTGTCTTGCTACCTGTGATTAAGAGAAAATATCTAGCATAGAAAACTACAGGCCTATTGCCTTAGCCCGCGTGATGTCTAAGGTATCAGAGATAATACTGGATCGATTTCAGCAATATGTTATTAATAATAATAATACATTTAATTTAAGGTGCCTTTCAAACCACTCAAGGTCACCGAACATCAGAACAACAATAGATATCATTAAAAAGAGAAACAGCAGTATCAAAACAACCACAGTTTAAAAAAGAAATGAGATCAGTCATGTAGGATAAGCTATTCTAAATAAGTGCGTTTTAATTTAGCTTTAAATTGGGATAAAGAGTCTGAATTACGTGCGGCGAGGAGACACAATCACAATGATGAGCGGTTTGGGTTCAGAAGTAAGCATGGGACTGATATGTGTATCTATGCTGTGAAAGAAAGGCAGAAGTCCTCTGTGTCTGTGCTTCTTAGATCCACCTTTGACCGTATTAACATGGAAAGATGTTTGTCAAATCACAGCAGCGAGGGGTTCCCCCAAAACCTGCATTTTAGGTACTGTCGTGGCCCAAAGAGCAAGAGATGGATTCCTTCATTTTAGTCAATGAGTTCCAGATGTCAAAATAAGACTTTATTAACCCCAGTAATAAAGCCGAGATACGGTCACTGTAGCCACCGCATCTGATGCTCTGTCTGTCCGCTCATCCATTTATACCTGTTGCACTGCCCAAACTTAGGAGTTTTTAATTGGCTATGTTTATTAGCGCACCTGGTCCATCTTTAAGGGTGGCATTTTTGGCTGAATCAGCCCTTTTGTTAAAAAACCTTGGGCAGCAGTCTCATGAGACTTACATCAAACCTGTTTACATGTTTTTGTCATATTCTGGGCATTCTCCTAAAGTTTCTAGGGTTATTTAAGTTCACTGATACACTCCATTGTAAAGTACTAGTGCTGCCCAATAGATTGGAATAATTCAATATATTGATCAGTTTATGGATTACATTCATATTTTGAGCAAAATAATACTATATTGAGTAAATATCATACTATAAAGTAAAATAACACAATAGTACACACACCAAACAATGGGGCACGACAATATCGGAGTGGGTCAGACAGGGTGGACTATCATCACCTGTGCTCTTTAACCTGTATATGGACGATCTTACTCAAAGACTTAAACAGCACGGGTGGACTATCATCACCTGTGCTCTTTAACCTGTATATGGACGATCTTACTCAAAGACTCAAACAGCACGGGTGGACTATCATCACCTGTGCTCTTTAACCTGTATATGGACGATCTTACTCAAAGACTTAAACAGCACGGGTGGACTATCATCACCTGTGCTCTTTAACCTGTATATGGACGATCTTACTCAAAGACTTAAACAGCACGGGTGGACTATCATCACCTGTGCTCTTTAACCTGTATATGGACGATCTTACTCAAAGACTTAAACAGCACGGGTGGACTATCATCACCTGTGCTCTTTAACCTGTATATGGACGATCTTACTCAAAGACTTAAACAGCACGGGTGGACTATCATCACCTGTGCTCTTTAACCTGTATATGGACGATCTTACTCAAAGACTTAAACAGCACGGGTGGACTATCATCACCTGTGCTCTTTAACCTGTATATGGACGATCTTACTCAAAGACTCAAACAGCACGGGTGGACTATCATCACCTGTGCTCTTTAACCTGTATATGGACGATCTTACTCAAAGACTTAAACAGCACGGGTGGACTATCATCACCTGTGCTCTTTAACCTGTATATGGACGATCTTACTCAAAGACTTAAACAGCACGGGTGGACTATCATCACCTGTGCTCTTTAACCTGTATATGGACGATCTTACTCAAAGACTTAAACAGCACGGGTGGACTATCATCACCTGTGCTCTTTAACCTGTATATGGACGATCTTACTCAAAGACTCAAACAGCACGGGTGGACTATCATCACCTGTGCTCTTTAACCTGTATATGGACGATCTTACTCAAAGACGAGCAATATGATTTAGAGTTTAATATCAAAAGAGTGTGGTTATGTTGGTGCGTCCCTCTTTTTATCAGGCTGGACAGGAGTTATCTGTGGTGAATAAGGTCAAATATCTCGGTCACATCATTAGAAGTGACCTGTTCACGATGATGACATTCAGTAAATGGTATGCGCAGCACAAGCTAACATGCTGGTAAATTTAGCATGTGTACTGATGTTAAAATAGCTTTGTTTAAAGCCCATTGCACTCGACTATACACTGCCCACTTGTGGTGCAGTTACAGTAAAGCTAAATCTAACAAGTTGCATACAATAATGCATTAGCGACTCTTATTAAAAGTCCCTCAGTGCCAGTCAGCTTTTTGTTCAATAATCATGTGCCCATGTTATCAGAAACTCTGTGTATACATTTATAAAGCGGCTTGAGGTCTCTAAAAAAGAAATGATTGTGATGTTAGAGAAGAGCACTGTTAGGTATAACACTGGAGAAAGTGCTTATATGGACATTAGATGTCAATATTTGTGTTGTTGTTGTTATTCATGCTGTGCTGTTTTTTATATATATGGACCTTGTTGAGTCTGAAATAAAGATATCATCATAAATAGGCTACTTGGTTTGTAGCACAAATAGTTTTCCGGTTTAGGCAGAAATAAAAGGTTGCATATAAACGTGAGAGATTGAAACATTAGTTTTTTTGTCTATGTTTGTGGCTTGATCTATCTGTTCACGTCCAGGTTTTTGCTTTAGCTCCCAGATTTTACATCGACACTGTATCAAAGCATGTTACAATAAGACCCAACAATACACACAATAGCAGTTTAGTTTCTTAAAGTCTCTCAGCTTACATTTTGTATTAAGATTGTAGTTCTGTCTCAATTAATGTATAATGATGGCATTTCCACGATCATCTACATCCAATTAAACTGTTTATTAGGCACACATAGACACATCTGTCACTTGGTTAAAAACTACTGAAATTAAGACAGATGCTGATTAAATATTGCATTTGTCTAATTGTTTGCTATTTTCTATAAAGTGACCGATGCATTTGCACCAAAATGCATTGAGTTTGACTGAATGCAACAAACTAAAGCTATATCTACAGGCTATATCAAGTGTTTTCTCCTCCCTTATAGACGTTGATATGTCTGTTTATATTGCACAATTGTATTCTTCATTTCAATTGAGTTTCTCCTTGCCGTAAATCACTCTAGAATAAAACAATCATAAACATATGTGCAATAATTCATCTAAGTTAGACTGAAAGAGACCAACACAAATGATGAAGATTTATTGTAGCTATACAAAACAAACAAGTCAATATTAATAATAAAAGCATTCATCATTCAACAATAACTAAAACAGTGTTACAAGCAAATAATCGCATGTTACAATTGTATAAAACACTTTACAATCAGTATGACAGTGTCACAATATTCATGCATCCATTACTACACAACACTATCAGGGCAATTCAATTACCAAAATATTGCTTTTATGACCAAAACATAATCTGCAAAATAATATGACAAATGGAAACTAATGTACAAAATAAACTCTTTCAATATCAGGCAAGATTTTCACATAAAATATTATAAAAATACTATAAAGTAAAAGAAAATGTTATATTTTCCCAAAACAAAGAGCCCCAGTCAGTGTTAAACAGTGTTGATGTAAGTCTTACACACATTGCCTGTTCAGTCTAATCATCTCTACAATCTAGTGTTGATTAATGGTCATCCCCTAATCCACAGTATAATTAAAACACTAATATGAGTTTCAGACGCCGCTCTGTGTGTGTGTGTGTGTGTGTGTGTGTGTAATATCATCAGGCTCTGAGCGTCTTTAGAGTTGTTATTAGCATAAAGGTGGCCTATCGACCTTAATATGTTAATAGCTTTACAATAATCTCTGGGTCTTTACAAGACCTCGTCTCGTCAGTAACTCAGCTGTACATACTCAGTAATGCATTATACTGCATGTTTACTCTGGAAATCATAGCTCAGATTAAGGCGGTTTTTCATGCACTGGACACTTTTGAGATGTTTTCATAACCTGTTGTTTCAGACTAGTTCATCTTTTATTTGAATCTGTCTGTTAAATTAAATACTTAATTAATAGGGCTTTTCCTCTACTTCAGCAGCACTTACACCAAATCTTACAGTTTTACTCTCATCTATATTCTGAAGGTTTTAACAAAGAGGTTTGTTATACATCACTTGCCTGACTTTTTATGTCTATACACATTTTTCTTTAATGTGTCACCATAATGAAACCTGGATTCATCCCATGTTCAGATTTATGTTCTGGAAATGTGTGCAAATTAGTGTATATTCAATTAGATAATGACAAATGTGCATATTTAGACATACTGTTTTAGAAAACTTGCTATATAATTATTTTTTGCAATTCTTAATGTAATCAAGCAACTATTATAGTGATAAATATATATAATCAACAAATTATAGTGATGAATATTAGTTCATGTTTTGTACCCTGTTCACCTGGAGTGTCTTGCCTTAAGTCAGCGGTTCTCGATTCAGGTCCTCAACACCCCCGCACATTTCGTATGTTACTCTTATCGCTTCAGACGTTTGTTCTATTCGAATGCAAGTGCCCTATGAAGTGGACATCACCGCCATGATTCCAGTTCGAAGCGAGCGTATTCCATTCGAAGTGCGAGACGTGAGTTAAAATGGTATATATCAGAGGTGTATATGTCACACTCGTCTGTGCTTGAAGACGTTGTGCAGCGCAGTGAGTGAATGTTCCGAAGTGAAGTGAACTACGACGGATCCCCTGCTCAGGGAGTAGTGTACACTGTGTAGGGAGCATGTCGATTGGAACACAGTTCATGCACGGAGCGCACTTCTAACGAGCTGATGATCTGAATCAGGTGTGTTAACAAAGAGAGACATGCAACATATGCAGAGCGGGGCGCGAGGACTGGAATTGAGAACCTCTGTATTAAATTATAGGGAAGAAAGTGAAAAATGCATTGAAAACAGCACAACAAATCCAATAAATAAATAAGTTAACTTTGAAGATATTTTACCTTGCTCTCAAATTTCAAAGTAGTCCAAAATGTACTGAAAATAAAAATGATAAATAAAAAGCACCATCTTTATTTAGTTTCTCTCTTTAAAAGCGTGAAGGATCATCTCCTTTGACTTGAGTTGTTGATGTTTGAAATGAGATCTCACATGAAGTCTGGAAGATGCTGGGCAGGGTTAGCGGTGATGTGTTTCTCACATGAAGTCTGGGAGATGCTGGGCAGGGTTAGCGGTGATGTTTCTCACATGAAGTCTGGGAGATGCTGGGCAGGGTTAGCGGTGATGTTTCTCACATGAAGTCTGGGAGATGCTGGGCAGGGTTAGCGGTGATGTGTTTCTCACATGAAGTCTGGGAGATGCTGGGCAGGGTTAGCGGTGATGTGTTTCTCACATGAAGTCTGGGAGATGCTGGGCAGGGTTAGCGGTGATGTTTCTCACATGAAGTCTGGGAGATGCTGGGCAGGGTTAGCGGTGATGTTTCTCACATGAAGTCTGGGAGATGCTGGGCAGGGTTAGCGGTGATGTTTCTCACATGAAGTCTGGGAGATGCTGGGCAGGGTTAGCGGTGATGTTTCTCACATGAAGTCTGGGAGATGCTGGGCAGGGTTAGCGGTGATGTTTCTCACATGAAGTCTGGGAGATGCTGGGCAGGGTTAGCGGTGATGTGTTTCTCACATGAAGTCTGGGAGATGCTGGGCAGGGTTAGCGGTGATGTGTTTCTCACATGAAGTCTGGGAGATGCTGGGCAGGGTTAGCGGTGATGTGTTTCTCACATGAAGTCTGGGAGATGCTGGGCAGGGTTAGCGGTGATGTGTTCTCTCACATGAAGTCTGGGAGATGCTGGGCAGGGTTAGCGGTGATGTTTCTCACATGAAGTCTGGGAGATGCTGGGCAGGGTTAGCGGTGATGTTTCTCACATGAAGTCTGGGAGATGCTGGGCAGGGTTAGCGGTGATGTGTTTCTCACATGAAGTCTGGGAGATGCTGGGCAGGGTTAGCGGTGATGTGATTCTCACATGAAGTCTGGGAGATGCTGGGCAGGGTTAGCGGTGATGTTTCTCACATGAAGTCTGGGAGATGCTGGGCAGGGTTAGCGGTGATGTTTCTCACATGAAGTCTGGGAGATGCTGGGCAGGGTTAGCGGTGATGTTTCTCACATGAAGTCTGGGAGATGCTGGGCAGGGTTAGCGGTGATGTGTTTCTCAGATGAAGTCTGGGAGATGCTGGGCAGGGTTAGCGGTGATGTGTTTCTCAGATGAAGTCTGGGAGATGCTGGGCAGGGTTAGCGGTGATGTTTCTCACATGAAGTCTGGGAGATGCTGGGCAGGGTTAAGCGGTGATGTGTTTCTCACATGAAGTCTGGGAGATGCTGGGCAGGGTTAGCGGTGATGTTTCTCACATGAAGTCTGGGAGATGCTGGGCAGGGTTAGCGGTGATGTTTCTCACATGAAGTCTGGGAGATGCTGGGCAGGGTTAGCGGTGATGTGTTTCTCACATGAAGTCTGGGAGATGCGGGTTAGCGGTGATGTTTCTGAAGTCACGAGTCTGGGAGATGCTGGGCAGGGTTAGCGGTGATGTGTTTCTCAGATGAAGTCTGGGAGATGCTGGGCAGGGTTAGCGGTGATGTGTTTTCTCAGCAGTGGCGAGGCGAGCTGGGATACTTGGCCTTCAGGCTCTCCTTGAAGCTGCGGAAGAGGACGCGGTTCTTGCGGTTCTCCTCGTCTTTTCTGCTGTGAAACTCTCCCTGAACCTTGAACCCTTTGTGCACCACAAACGCATTTTTCACCACAGAGAAGCGGTACCCGGCGATGTGAAGCTCACAGGCCTGAAGAGACGAGAGAAGTCAGTACATTAATCAATAACAAACAGAAATTCATTTACACCACAAGAGGTTTCTCAGCTCACACCGGACTCAGTCCACTTTCTATTCACACTAGACAAAATAATCATTAGTGTTATTGCAATATATGTGACCCTGGAGCACAAAACCAGTCATAAGCAGCACGGGTATATTTGTACTAATAGCCAAAATTACATTGTATGAGTCAAAATTATCCATTTTTCTTTTATGCCAAAAATCATTAGGATATTAAGATCATGCTCCATGAAGATATTTAGTTAATTTTATAAATATATCAAAACGTAATTTTTGATTAGTAATATGCATTGCTAAGAACTACATTTGAACAACTTTAAAGATGATTTTATCAATATTTAGATTTTTTGCACCCTCAGATTCCAGATGTTCTAATAGTTGCATCTCAGCCAAATATTGTCCTTACATTTATGCATTTAGCCGATGCTTTTATCCAAAGCGACTTACAGTGCATTCAGGTTATACTTTTATATTGTCAGTATGTGTGTTCCCTGGGAATCGAACCCACAACCTTTGCACTGCTAACACAATGCTCTACCACTGAGATATTTGAAACATAAAACGTTGAAAACTGATGTTTGAAATCATTTTAGAAAATGAAGATACTTTAAATATGAAATGAAAACGGCCAGTAGGTGGCAGCAAGTCAGTGTTAATAAGTGAGTCGTTGCGATTAAACCGAATCATTTATTTTTGTTGTAGAAATAGATAAAGTAGGAAATATGGTGTCTAAAACGTAAGTCTCTTGATATTTACTTAGTTTATTGAACTGTTGCATAAAATCACAATCACAATTTGTAATCATGCTGACTTTGAGAAACAAAATGGCACTCTTCGTGTGGTATTAACTATATGAAATGATATAAATATAGGTTATATATTTTCTTAAATGATGTGATGTAAATGTATTTTAATAGACTGAATCGTGCAGTGAAACTCATACGCGCACTAGTGTAGCCCATTCATTTTCTGCTAGCAGGTGTCGCGTTTGGCAGACTATGACTATGTTTATTCAATGAAATCCTAGCCTTTTGAAGTTTAATCATCACATTCAGCCATATCGCAATTCTTGTTTTTCCATCTCCAAATTTAAGACCTCTTAAAATCATAATTAAGACTTTTTTGTGCAATTTAAGACTTTTTAAGGCCCTGTGGAAACACCCTGGTGTGTGTGTATGCTGTGAAAATGTTAAAATCTGAAAAAAAAAAACATGTTATATTATTATTATAATGTTTTTTTTAATATATATGATTATATATAAATTGCTTTTTTGTTGGTTTTAATTTCTTCTATTGTCCTGTATTGTATGCATCTGCCAAATTACTAAATGTAAATATTAATATATAAATAATATAATGCATGTTTAAAATATTGTAGTATATTATTATATTTAGAATATCATAATATTATATTACAACATTAATTGTAAGAGTGTGTAAATATATATTATCGACTCTCACAATCTATGTATGTATGTTTGCAATAATATCATAATTAATATTAACACTGATAATACTAGTAATAAATCATGTTCATAAATGTAAAAAGTTTTATTTAATATGAATATGTGTGTGTGTGTCTGTGTGTGTGTCTGTGTCTGTATCTGTGTGTGTGTGTGTGTGTGTGTGTGTGTGTGTGTGTGTGTGTGTGTGTGTGTGTGTGTGTGTGTGTGTGTGTGTGTGTGTGTCTGTGTGTGTGTGTGTGTGTGTGTCTGTGTGTGTCTGTGTGTGTGTGTGTCTGTGTCTGTCTGTCTGTGTGTGTGTGTGTGTGTGTCTGTGTCTGTGTGTGTGTGTGTGTGTGTGTCTGTCTGTGTCTGTCTGTGTGTCTCTGTGTGTGTGTGTGTACGAACAAGAAGGTAGCTAACTGCACACTGAAATATACACACTGGAATACACTACACGACTTTTAAAATCTGAACAGATTTTTAACAAATAAACACGTGTTCTAAAATCGGCTGAAAATATCACACATGTTTGATCTCCTCCGACTGGATAGAATCAAAGCCAAATGCAAAATCATGCTTTGTACCGAACGGTTCATGGGGCAAATTCTAAATGGAAGTGATTATCCCTATGCCCTATTATTGTTATTGCTAACAACAATAAAAATACATTTATGCCATTAAAAAATGGCTGAAAATATCAAACATGTTTGCCTGTCATGGGAACACCCAGCTGAAGATAACTGGCAGTCGTGACCATAGTGGATAGAGCCACGAGACTTGTAACCCGAGGATCTGTCAGTTGTAATCTGCGGCCCGGCAGGAATTGTCCACACTGAGGTGAAACTTGTTCAGACTGTAAAATCAGGCAAAACCACTGCTGTATTCCAGGCTTGAGTCCATACAGATTGTATCGTGTGACTTGCACAATGCAATTTATAACACATTTCACTGCTGGTTATACTCTGTATAATTGTGTATGTGACAAATAAAGCTCATCTGAGCTTAATAATAATAATTAATAAATGGGAAATAACATCGCTCCATTTGCTAAGTGAAAGCATTTATTAAACAACTACATTTGGGCGTGACGTTTTTCTGTGCAAAGTCCCCATTGCAAGGGCTCTACCCTTTGAAGGGAGTAGGGCATAGGGATGATCACTTCTATTTGGCATTTGCCCCATGAACCATTCAGTACAAAGCATGATTTTGCATTTGGTGAATTGATTGGTCTTGAGTCCCCCTCTCCATGCCTCACCTGACTGATGCCCTTGAGCAAGGCACTGCCTGAAGTTCTCGTCAGAGAGGAACCCCAACTGCTCCCGGACAGACTCCCACTGATCCAGGTGTGTGTGCACTTGGATGGGTTAAATCAGGGGCCCGGAGCCCCTGCTGGCCTGATTGATCCACTCTGTATAATTGTGTAGCCTGACAAATGAGCTCATCTGAGCAATAATAATTAATAAATGGCCGCCCACTTGATAGAGCTGCACCAACTCTACATAATGGCATGCATTCTGCTCGGATCTCGAACGCTGGAAGCTCTACTTCGAGAGGAGTAGGCCATAGGGATGATCACTTCTATTTGGCATTGTCCCCATGAACCATTCAGTACAAAGCATGATTTTGCATGTGATAGGTCTTGAGTCCCCCTCTCCATGCCTCACCTGACTGATGCGGTTGAAGGTTACGCCTGACATTGTACCCAATCGCGTAGTTTTTATACTTGTCTCTGTGCGATTCGAGTTTGGCGAAACGCTCCGGATCGGCCCAGATAGTGTACACTCGATCCTGGTCTGGGCCCTGCTATTTCGAGTGGCAAACCAGATGGAAATCCACCAACGCTTGAACCTGTGGGCAAAGCTCATCATGAGGGCGCGCCAAACGCTTGATAGAGCTGCACCAACCATTGGCCTATCGCAACGGCATCTTCTGAGTGTGTCTGATCTCGAGCGCCCAAGCAAAGAGCTCAAATGGTGAAGGTTGTTGATGGTCGTATTGTCACGGTGCTGGTGCAGATTGAGATCGCTGGGCAACATGCTTCGATTGGTCGATGACCAGTATGATTAGGTGTCTGTGGCCGGGCCACATCGAAGAAGTTATAAAGAGTACCGACATTGTTCCAATCGCGTTTTATACTTGTCTTTTGGAGCTGAAGAGCTCACGGCGCTGCGCCCATCTCAGATCGTGAAATGCTCTCGATCCTGGTCTGGGCAATGATATTTCGCCCGAGTGGCAAACCAGATGGAAATCCACAATAGAACCTGTGGGCAAAACAGGCTGAAAACAAAGAGTGCTCGCGAACTTGACATCTTGCATGGCGAATATGCAGCAACGGATCGTGATTCTGCCAGCGCTCAACAAAGAGCTCAAATGGTGAAGGGCATGTTTGCATGCATGTATTGAAAAGAAACGCGTTCGTGAAGAGCGCACACTGCGCATGGCGGCGCATGTTTGTTTACTGTTCCGGTTAACGTTACCGTAAACACCGTAAAACGGGCTCGGCTCACTACTTGTGTTGTGGCGTGCCTGTATGTGTCTGTTTCGACTCCATAAACACTTTCTGTTAGCAACAACCAGGAGAAATACCAGGAAACACATATTAGACATAAAAAATAGATATGTTGTAACCTAAATATTCAAAGAGATCATGTACATGCACATGTATGTATCGACGAGGTGGCCGAGTGGTTAAGGCGATGGACTGCTAATCCATTGTGCTCTGCACGCGTGGGTTCGAATCCCATCCTCGTCGGAAATTAATTTTTAATTTATATTTTATCTTGGTAAAAATGACAAACCGGAAGTCCTGCAGTTTTGGCGTATTACGTGCTAAATGTGCTCAGCAAGCGCTAATCATAAAGTACACTGTTTTTGTACATGGTGCCATAGTAATGTTTAGGCTTCAATTATAAAACATACAATAATAAAATATAAATATTTAAAAAAATATTGTAATATACAACGGTGATCTTGAGACGCTATTTTTGAGACTGTGCAGCCCCCTACAGTTAAGCGAGTGGAATTTCATGTCGTAAAAATCGACGTAATTATAGTAGATAGCGCCGCAGGTGCGTTTGTTGCTGCCGTAAAGCAATCTGTCGTTTTCGCGGAATTTCGTACCCGCTCACCAAACTGGTATTTAAGAAAACAAATAACAACAACAACAAAAAAAACTTTGACAAATCACATAACTAATAGATACTTAACACTAATGGTACACGTAATTAATAATAAAACATAAAAATAAATACATTTAAAACAAATTACACAAAACAAAAATAAAAACTATATACATGGGGTTATTTAAATCAAATCTTCTACACTAATTCTGAAAAGTCCTTAAGATGCATAAAAGTTCCTTATGACTACAATTCTATCAATATCAATAAGTCTATCAATGATGATAGAACCGCAGCTTGCAGAGTAGCTGTTTGCGTAGGGCACCAACTCCCCGGGGGTGGAGGAGGAGATGAAGCAATTCCCGGGGGTGGAGGTGGAGATGAGGTGGCGCAACTCCCAGGGTGGAGGTGGAGATGGAGCAACTCCCGGGGTGGAGATGGAGCAACTCCCGGGGGTGGAGGTGGAGATGGAGGTGGAGCAACTCCCGAGGTGGAGGTGGAGCAACTCCCGGGGGTGGAGATGGAGGTGTAGCAACTCCCGGGGGTGGAGGTGGAGCAACTCCCGGGGTGGAGGTGGAGGTGGAGGGAGGGAGGGGGGGTTTCAGCTCACACCTCATGTTTGCGGCTGAACACAGATGATCATAATTAATGGACAACTATGCCCGTGAAGAGACATCAGCAGTCACGTGTCGAGAAAAGATGATGAAAACGAAGCCCGCACGTCACTTTCAGGTAGGCTACATTCATAATCAAATTAGAGTTAAGATAATATATTTATTTTGTGGTTATAAAAACAGACCTAAGCCTTTAAAATGACTTAAAATGCATTAGGCCTTTATAAAAACAATAAGGAAACCCTGCTGAAAAACACAATAGAACCATCACAGAAAATTATGACACCATCACAAATAAATCACAAACCATCAACTTTTAACCATTAAAATGTTTTCTGTAGTGTGTTTTGGGACATATTCAATTAGGACTTATTGGTTTTAACAAGCCACCAATAGAAGGTGACCAATTACCAGTAGAGGCCAACGAGGTCCATTACAGTTTCCATTACAAGTCCCATTATAACCAGTGACACCATTACTAAATATGTGAGGGTGTCTATTGTTTGTTTCAACATTACATGTTACCTGTGAAGGGCGCAAAAGACCTAGTATTTGCTGTTGTTATTCAAATATCCACATAATCTTTCATTTTTGGCCTCCTTTTTGCTATAGATGACATAGCATCTATAATTTCTTCAACAAAAAACATGTGGACATCACAACCCTTACAAAAAATAACCATGGTTTGTAGTAAAAGTGCTTCATTTTCTTTTGCATGATTTCTGAATGCTTGAGACGCTGTGTGTGTGTTGTGTGTGTGTGTGTGTGTGTGTGTGTGTGTGTGTAAGAATAAGAAGGTAGCTAGCTGCACACTGAAATATACACACTGGAATACACTACACGACTTATAATTAATAATAATAATTAAACGTAATCAATTAAAATGAAAGTCAATCAGATAACTGTATTACTGCCACAGGTAACGGTCTACCGCTACAATTGTAATCTTTAAATAATACAATGTATTTATTTACTTTCATTTAATGAAAGTTATATTTTGACCCCTATGGTAGGTGTTTGTTTTTCTTCCATAATATTTGAGGGAGGGGCACAATAATAAAATCCTGCTTATGCATTCATTTGGCAAACTATAAAAAAAATTGTATATTTTTGAGCGTTTTCTAAGAATGTGATATTTACCAGTACATTAGTAAACCCAAACATACAGTAAACCCCAGAATAGAGGTTTGGGCGAGTGTGAGAAACGACTTACTCGTTAGTGTATCATCAGAACGAACAAACTTGCATTCAGCTAATTTGAAGTAGAGTCATCTACATACCATGATATATATATAGATGGTAATTGTTCGGTGTATATATTGTAAAATATTCCATAAAAACAACAATAGTTGTATAAATGCCACAAGGAAGTCGTTTTCAAAACAAAGAGCAATAATTTACAGTATAGGGTTGCATAATTTAGTAATAATTTCTCACATATTGCAATCAGAATTTAAACATTTAATCTCAAACAAACATAAGTATTTGCACCCATTTAACTTTAAATCAGACTCAAACCTCTTTTTGTTCACATTATATTCTCACTGTTTGAAACCCAGGTAGTTTGAATAATAGCTTCATTATTTAGAAAATCTATTACTATTTAAATAATACAATTATGCTTTAAATTTCACTTTATTGTACACCATAAATTATGAGCTAAAACAGCAACGAAATGTTTTGGCTCCAACAAGTGTGTGAATTCAGTGACGAACAAAACACACAACGCTGCCAACAGATCTTGCTGAACTGTGTTTTTAATTCAATAACCAAAACAAGCACAAAAACATAGAAAGGCTTCGTCCACAGGCGCACAGTCGAGCCGCGGTCATCAGTCAGAGGTCCAGGGTACGAGACAGGCGCGCTCATTTCACTCTGCACCAAATATTACATCATCCCAAAGCAGAAGAAAGTGAAAGTCAAGCCTCAAAACCATTCTGAACGTGGTGACTTACAGTGCATTTAGACGTGAAATTAAAACGGGTTTAACTTATAATAAACTGGACTGAAACGCAAATAACGCAGAAGAGTTTAGCTGCTGTAAATGTTGGGATAGGTGTTGTTGTGAGTTAATATGATCAATGTACAAAACATGCATGAAGACCGAGACTTTCACTCTCTTTCGTCTGCTTCTCATGAAATGCCGACTCAGTCTCTCCGAGCTAGGACACGAGCACGCCGGCGCCTCCTTTAGAGCCTGCTCCCTCGCTCTCTTTGGCTTGACCGGCGTCCGCTTTGCCCTGTTTGTCGTCCTCTCCGACTAATCGGATGTTGTAGCGTTCGCGGTACTCCGTCAGCTCCCGCCCTTTCACCTGCATCTGTGTGTTAAGTGACTCCACGATCTTCGAAATCTGATCGGAAGGAGAGAAGCGTTAACAATGCATCGTTTCTTTATGAGGAGCAAATGAGCTCAGTCGTACCTGTTCTTTATTGTTTTCTAACGCAGGCAGGACTTCTTTGACCGTCCTCTCCACAAGCACACCGCCAACTAAACGAAAGCACTTCCGCGACGCATCCACGTCCTTTAGCGTGTCAATGACGAGGCTGTGGAGAGGAAGTGATGAGCGTTAGACGAGCGCATGCCTTTCAAACAACCAGTCCAGCAATTAGCATCTTGTGAAGTCATAAGCTGTGTGTTTGTAAGAAACAAATCCATCATTGAGACGCGTATTCAAGGCAAACGCAACACTTAAGCCCCGTTCACACCGCCAGCGACACACAGCTGGCGACATGAGCGCCAGTGACCGCTGGTGACGTAATGTGGGCGTGTCAAGCGACAAAAGTTAATGATTGCTCAACTTTATGCAAATGAGCAGCGAATTTCTCGAGCGACAACCAATAGGAGTGAAGAATCGGTCACACGTCACCGCCTCGAGTGACAGGACAGATTACCGGAGCGATGATTTGACTGTAACGACATGAAAATAATCTGTTGGCAGTGTAAAGTGAGTTTGAGTCATGCATTGACGGTTCGTGTTGTTATTATATGATGCATTGAGAAGTTCAGCACCGGTTAATGATTTAATGCACTGAGCACTGCTGTAGTGTATTCAACAACACTCTCCAACAGCAGAATGCTGCTTTTATCTCTTTCAAGTCTAACACTGTGTCCTAACTACACGCCGATAAAAGGTATCTTTTCCATGTTAATCTGAGTTTTTGTCCTAACTAGTCGCGACACGCAAAATTTCTAATTTAGAAACGGTTTCCATTTCCGGGACGTCGCGGCTGGAACAACAACGTACAAACTAATGACAGTGATAATCTCAGGTACTGATTATGTGCTTTATTCAAACTTAAACGCGTCTAATATGAATTTGAATATCCTTCTGCATGACCGTTATAGCCATACTGAAAGCAACAACAGATAGTTTACCTCAGATCTTGTAAATAAGGTGTACGTTAAAACTGCGAACCAACAAGCACATTCCATGACAAAGATGGTCTCAGTCACAGTAAAAATATAATAATTTATGAATTGGATTATAAATGTACTAATTTCATTGCGAGAGCAGTGCGCTTCCAGGGAGGCTCCGCCCACACACTCTTCTGATTGGCTGTGGCGAGAGCAGTGCGCTTCCAGGGAGGCTCCGCCCACACACTCTTCTGATTGGCTGTGGCGAGAGCAGTGCGCTTCCAGGGAGGCTCCGCACACACTTCTGATTGGTTGTGGCGAGGCAGTGCTTCAGGAGGCTCCGCCCACACACTCTTCTGATTGGTTGTGGCGAGAGCAGTGCGCTTCCAGGGAGGCTCCGCCCACACACTCTTCTGATTGGCTGTGGCGAGAGCAGTGCGCTTCCAGGGAGGCTCCGCCCACACACTCTTCTGATTGGCTGTGGCGAGAGCAGTGCTTCAAGGAGGCTCCGCCCACACACTCTTCTGATTGGCTGTGGCGAGAGCAGTGCGCTTCCAGGGAGGCTCCGCCCACACACTCTTCTGATTGGCTGTGGCGAGAGCAGTGTGCTTCCAGGGAGGCTCCGCCCACACACTCTTCTGATTGGCTGTGATATTTGATTGATTGATTCTGTCACGTCGCGTGTAGTTAGGACACGGTGTAAGTCGTAGTCAGATTAGAATGATATCTTAGTATTACCGGCGATATATATAGTTTGTGATTGCATTTTGTAAAGATAAATGTCCAGACGTGCGGTCTACCTTTAACATTATAGAGACAGCAGTAGGGACGCGCACAAGCGTCTTCAGTCTAGCGACATTCAGCGGGAAAAAACTAATCGCCTGGCGGTGTGAACGGGGCTAGGTCCAAAACGTATAATAGAGATTCTCCTGTGAAAAGTCTGGATCGGGAGAGAAATAAGCCCGGATCAAGCACCGCTTACAAGTGAAAACCGGTACCATGTGGGTGGATTTTGATGTAGAGACAACAGTTTGACCTTTTCACTGGGGAAGTGTTATTATGGACTCATATTTTGACAGTTTGATGGATTTGTTTCTTACAAACACGCAGCTTGTCACTACACAAGAGGTTAACTGATGTACTGGAGCGGTGTGGATTACTGTGACGTGTTTATCAGCTGCAGAGGATCCGTGTGAGAAGGGAAGGCAGGTATTAAACACACCTGTGTTCATTGATCTCCATATCAAACTCTGCAGCCTTGGAGGCCATGCTGCGCTGCTCCTGCCGCATCCTCTGGAACGTAGCCACCACCTGAGTCAAACAAGCACAATATTAATAACACATGCATGTTAAGAAGATAGTACATTTTAGTAATAATAGTAGAAAGAGTTTTATGTCCCATTGATGACTTGGGGGGCTAGCTAAAATTAATTTTATGAGGCAATTATAATTGTTTTAAACATGTTTATGGTCTCTCATTAATTTTGTTTCCTAAATATTAAGAGCACTGACATGTACATTTTTAAACATTACTTCAAATTTCGGACTTTCATGTAAAAAAATATTTATATTTATTACAAATTATAACACGTATTAAAGTTACAATGTAATCAAATTATTAAAAATAAAACTTTTAAAATATAAAAATAAATATTTGTGATATAACTTAATCGTTTATATTATATATGTATATTTAAATACTGATAAACATATTAAAAAACGTGTGTGTGGAAATGTAAAGAAACATAACCCTGTATTTTAAAAGCAAATTTATCACCAAATACATAAAAATATTATGCACGTTATGAAAGCTGACGCATTTTGATGTAGAGACAACAGTTTGACCTTTTCACTGGAGAAAGTGTTATTAAGGACTCATATTTTGACAGTTTGATGGATTTGTTTCTTACAAACACGCAGCTTGTCACTACGAGACGTTAACTGATGGACTGGAGCGGTGTGGATTACTGTGACGTGTTTATCAGCTGCAGAGGATCCGTGTGAGAAGGGAAGGCAGGTATTAAACACACCTGTGTTCATTGATCTCCATATCAAACTCTGCAGCCTTGGAGGCCATGCTGCGCTGCTCCTGCCGCATCCTCTGGAGCATAGCCACCACCTGAGTCAAACAAGCACAATATTAATAACACATGCATGTTAAGAAGATAGTACATTTAGTAATAATAGTAGAAAGAGTTTTATGTCCCATTCATGACTGGAGGGGGTTGGCTAAAATAAATTTTATGAGGCAATTATAATTGTTTTAAACATGTTTATGGTCTCTCATTAATTTTGTTTCCTAAATATTAAGAGCACTGACATGTACATTTTTAAACATTACTTCAAATTTCGGACTTTCATGTAAAAAAATATTTATATTTATTACAAATTATAACACGTATTAAAGTTACAATGTAATCAAATTATTAAAAATAAAACTTTTAAAATATAAAAATAAATATTTGTGATATAACTTAATCGTTTATATTATATATGTATATTTAAATATTGATAAACATATTAGAAAACGTGTGTGTGGAAATGTAAAGAAACATAACCCTGTATTTTAAAAGCAAATTTATCACCAAATACATAAAAAATATTATGCACGTTATGAAAGCTGACGCATCACACATGTTAAACACTTAAAATCTCTGCTAGACCATGAAACAACTTCATGTATGAGTATTAATTCGTCAGGAATGCCTCTAAATGACGGGACTTCTGTCGTGTACTGTAGTGTGACAGATCTTAGTGTCAGGAGGGCATGTGCTAGTGTGATGGGTGGAGGGCGTTACGACAAATACACAGATTTATGAATATTACAGCATCTTTTATCTCTCATGCGCTGATCTGAGGTTTGCATCGGCGACTATAAACCAGCTCGCTCGCGCGTGTCTCGGTCTGAACCGAACACAATACACACACAATCTGTGAACGCTTCACAGCCCATCTACAAAACCGGAACGCATCCATTATGCACTGAGGCGGCGTGCGCTCGCGGCTTCGTTGTTTACAGCAGACGCGTTAACGTTACTCGCTCGCGGTTTAGATGAAGCGTTTACGCGCTGCTGTAATAAACCCGATGCGTCGTTACCTGCTCGGCAGACGGAGCGGACTGCTTTCCGACGCTTTTACCGCTCGTGCTGTTGCTGCTGTTCGCCGCCATGATGAACTGCACACAGCACCGCAATCAGGACCCCTAACGGTCACACGAGGAGCTGACCGCGAACACTCCTGACTGAAATTACCGCTCTCTCGCTGAACGAGTTTTGTAAACCCCACATAAAATACTCATATTCACCAGCGAGGTATTTTACACGTTTCTGATAACGGTTTCTTACGAAGGGTGGTTGTTCTTCCAAAAGAGGCGTTTGGCGTCCCCGCATTTGAATCAAAGGCGTTTCAGTCTTACTGAAGACATTAATATGATAACAATCATAATCTTTTAAATTATTAGACTATATCAGAAATATATATATATTGAAATCTAGTTTTAAAGTAAATATATAAATAAATGCCTATTTTAAGTGATCACAACGACTCTCCTGTGATTGGTCCTTCCTGCTCTGCGCTGAGAAAAGTAACATATAACACTCGACAGCGCTGTGTCTGCGCTGTTTCTGAAATTATAATAATTAAACCTGAGTAATAATGCTGGTAAATATATAATGATAATTATACTGGTGATAAAATGTTTAAGGATAATGCAAGGTACGTAAATATGAGAATTATTACTTAGGTTCAAAGTACTGTCCAATCAGAGGCAGCGAGCGGCCTGACGTCTAAGCCCCGCCCACTCTGAACTTCGTACTAATCAACCTTTTAGATCACGAATAGTCAAACATAAACTGTAATCGGTGACAAAATGACTGGGTTAATCTTCAATTTACATTCGTATTCTATAACTAGAGCCAGTTCTGTCGTGCGTGTTTAATACGTCAGCCGTGGGGTCATTTATTGCCTTAGCAGTGGGTGAAATGAGCTGAAAGTGCGAGCTGTGAGTGCTTCAGTGTTGGCGGCTGTCGATGCGTCTGTTTCCCGCCCTGAGAGCGCGAAGGCTTTCTCTCGCGGCGGCTCTGTGTGCTCTGAGACCGAGCGCAGCGCGAGCACACGCCAGGTGAGTGATTCTGCTTGAGTGCAACGCTCCTCAGGTCCTTGCATTTTAATATCAGATGAACTTTAATGATTTGTGAATGTGCACGAGGTTCTGTGTTAATCAGTCTATGCTTTTACTTCATGTGTTGTGATTGCAATATAAACAGACAGCTATAACTAGCCTGCATCTCTCATTAGTGTCCGCATGGAGGTGACATTGAGTCTTTTATTGACAGTTTTTCTCAAATGAAATGCAGCTCAGATCGGTTCTTCTTAGGCACGTTCTTCATTTGTTTTGACAGGATGTCGTCGTCATCACTTCCTGTGGCGGCCGTTTGTCAGATGACCGCCACCCCTGACAAAGAGGCCAACTTCAGCGCAGGCTCGCGATTGGTGGAGCAGGCCAAAGAGGGCGGGGCCTGTATGGTGTTCCTGCCGGAGGGCTTGGATTACATCGGCTCGAGCCGCGAGGAGACGCTGAGTCTGTCCGAGAGTCTGGACGGAGACATCATCAGCCGCTACGCTCACCTGGCCAGGTACGATACGCACAGACACACACACTCTCTCACACACACACACACACACACAGACATACACACACACTCTCTCTCACACAGACACACACACACACACACACACACACACACACACACACACACACACACACACACACACACACACACACACACACACACAGCACGGATGCAGATCTGACTCTGAGGAGACACAGACACACACACAGCACGGATGCACATCTGACTCTGAGGAGACACAGACACACACACACACACACACTCACACAGCACGGATGCACATCTGACTCTGAGGAGACACACACACACACACACACACACACACACACACACACACACACACACAGACACTCTCTCACACACACACAGCACGGATGCAGATCTGACTCTGATCAGACACACACGCACACACACACACACACACACACACACACAGCACGGATGCACATCTGACTCTGATGAGACACACACACACACACACACACACACACACACACACACACACACACAGCACGGATGCACATCTGACTCTGAGGAGCTCTGTGTGTGTGTGTGTTGAAGGAAGCTGGACGTGTGGCTGTCTCTGGGGGGATTTCACGAGAGAGGACACGACTGGGAAACAGACCGCCGCATTTATAACAGCCATGTCATCATTAATGGACAAGGTGCCGGTCTCACGGAGCTGCTTTGAGTGATCTCATTAAACTCCCTGTCACCTGTCCTAGTCATAGTTCTCCACTAAATTAAACGCTAAACATAAGGAATTATATCTAGCAAAAAAGCTCAATTAAGCCCATTTTAAGGTCGTGGCAATGTATGAAATGTACAGTATTTGTCAGGGAAAATCTGTATAAATGAAAAGCATAAAATAGCATAATGATGTTTAAATATGGAAAATACTACATTTAAATTTAAACTAATTTTATACTATACTTTGTTTTCTGCATTAAAGTGAGGTTTAGCTGTTTATTTATTATAATGTAAATACGGTATTAAAACATATTTATTTATTTATTTTCACCTATATTGAAAAATAAAATAAAGTAGTTATTTATGCTTTTAAGTGTACTTATTAATATTGCCACAAGGAGAAAAATGTTTCAAAATATTGTCCTTGCATAGGCGTTTTATTTTATTATTTTAATTCTCAGGTGATTCAGGTAAATAATTACTATGATACATACATATTTTTTAATGTTTAAAAAAATATATATATATTTGTATTATTATTAAAACCAGTGTAAATTTAAGGCAGAATGTCTGTGTGTGTGTGTGTGTGTGTGTGTGTGTGTGTGTGTGTGTGTGTGCGTGTGGGTGTCTGTGTGTGTGTCTGTGTGTGTGTCTGTGCGTGTGTGTGTGTCTGTGTGTGTGTCTGTGTGTGTGTGTCTGTCTGTGTGTGTGTGTGTGTGTGTGTGTGTCTGTGTGTGTCTGTGTGTGTGTGTCTCTGTGTGTCTGTGTGTGTTCTCTGTGTCTGTGTGTGTGTGTCTCTGTGTGTGTGTGTCTCTGTGTGTGTCTGTGTGTGTGTGTGTGTGTGTGTGTGTGTGTGTGTCTCTGTGTGTGTGTGTCTGTGTGTGTGTGTCTCTGTGTGTCTGTGCGTGTGTGTGTCTCTGTCTGTGTCTGTGTGTGTGTGTGTGTGTGTGTCTCTGTGCGTGTGTGTGTGTGTGTGTGTGTGTGTGTGTTCAGGCGAGCTGGTCTCGGTGTACAGGAAAGCTCATTTGTTTGACGTGGAGTTGACGAGTAAAGGAGTGTCTCTGAAGGAAAGCTCTTTCACCGTTCCCGGACCTCGGCTGGTTCCTCCCGTCCAGACGCCCATCGGAAGGTACTTCAGCCCAAAGCGTCCGGCACGAGCAGTCACGCAGCGCTCGTCTTGATATTAGGGTGATGTGATGGTGTTGTGGATTGCAGGTGGGTCTTGGCATCTGCTATGATCTGCGTTTTCCTGAGCTGTCCTCAGCGCTGCAGAGACACGGAGCAGAGATCCTCACTTACCCATCAGCCTTCACTGTGGCCACAGGAACCGCTCACTGGGAGGTCAGAACATCTTCTGAACACAGCCCCCCCGATTAACACAGAGTACAGATTGACAAAAAAGCCTATAGTTGCTTAATTTGATTATGCTGAGTAAAAATAAAAACTCCCATTACATTCTGCTTTTTCAGGTGCAGGTTTTTAAGTATATTACATTGTGAGCATATTGTCACTATGCAAAAAATATATTTAGTAATATAATCTTAATTGTTTTTTTGTTTTTGTTTTTTCATAGCTCTCGGTGATCATTTAGTTGATTTTTAAATAAAATTAATTATAATGCAATGTTTTTTTTTAAATCAGCTAAAATTAAACGCGGGAAAAAATACAGAAAATATTACCATAATATTTCAATAATAATTAATTAATATTTTGTCGTTTTTGGATTACAGTAATGAGTATGTATGCATGTATATTTGTCTATCAATAGCTATTTGCATGGCAAGATTATTATATTATGAACTATTTTAAAACAAAATACAGTAATTTGGTGTTTAAATACATTTAATTGTCATTAAAATGTTTCACAAAGGCAAAAAAATGAACAAATTGAGGCTTCTTTCTCTTTATGATAAATGTAAGTTTGTCTTAAATGGTATGAAATCTAAACAAAGAATGAATGTTTTTCCCAATTGTATTATTTAATCAGCTAATGCACTTATTAAAATAACAAAGCGGTCATAAAAAGATTTGGTTTTATTGACAAAAACATATAATTAAACTTTTCTGCAAAGAAGTGGCAAAATATGTTCAAATGTGTCTGTCTGTGTGTGTGTGTGTGTGTGTGTGTGTGTGTGTGTCTGTGTGTGTGTGTGTGTGTCTGTGCGTGTGTGTGTCTGTGCGTGTGTGTGTGTCTGTCAGCGTGTGTGTGTCTGCGTGTGTGTGTCTGTGCTGTGTGTGTGTGTGTGTCTGTGTGTGTCTGTCTGTGTGTCTCTGTCTGTGTATGTGTGTCTGTGTGTGTGTGTGTCTGTGTGTGTGTCTCTGTGTCTGTGTGTGTGTGTCTCGGTGTGTGTCTGTGTGCGTGTCTCTCTCTGTGTGTGTGTGTGTGTCTCTCTGTCTGTGTGGGTGTGTCTGTGCATGTGGGTGTGTCTCGGTGTGGGTGTGTCTGTGCGTGTGGGTGTGTCTCGGTGTGTGGGTGTGTCTCAGTGTGAGTGTGGGTGTGTGTGTGTGTGTCTGCGTGTGTGTCTCTGTGTGTGTCTGTGCAAGTGTGTCTGCGTGTGGGTGTGTGTGTGTGTGTCTGCGTGTGTGTCTGTGTCTCTGGGTGTGTCTCTGTGTGGGTGTGTCTCTGTGTGTGTGTGTGTGTGTGTGTGTGTGTGTCTCGGTGTGTGTGTGTGGGTGTGCGTGTCTGCGCGTGTGTGTCTCTGTGCATGTGTTTCTGTGCATGTGGTGTGTGTGTGTGTGTGTCTGTGCGTGTGTGTGTGTGTGTGTGTGTGTGTCTGTCTGTGTGTGTGTGTGTGTGTGTGTGTGTGTGTGTGCGAATGCATCATGCTTCATGAGAAAGTGTGATGTGCTTCAGCAAAACTAGCACTGTTTTTGGAATCAGCACTCAATATGATTGTATTAGACGCTACACTCCAGTAAAGTGTTTCTGAGTGAGTCTGCTCTCTGACAGGTTCTCCTGCGGGCGCGCGCCATCGAGACGCAGTCTTTTGTTCTGGCGGCGGCTCAGGTCGGAGCTCATCACGCGACGCGGACGTCGTTCGGACACGCGCTGGCCGTGGACCCGTGGGGTGAGGTGATCGGGGACTGTGGCGGCTCAGACGCGGGTTTAACGCTGGTGCAGATCGACCTGCAGAGACTACGGGACGTCCGGAGGGACATGCCAGTGCAGAGGCATCGCAGAGACCACCGCTTCTACTGCAGCCTGGACTGAGCTCAAGAGCTACAATGCACATTAAAGGGACAGTTCACCACAAAAGAGACGCTGTCGTTAATTACTCGCCTCATGTCGTTACACACATGTGAACATGATCTGTGTAACACACTCTAAAACATGAAAACATCCTGGAACGAGTTCAATCTGAAAGTCACAGTGTATAAAGATATTGTCCCTCAAAAGAAAGAGTCGTTTTTAAAACCAATCACAAGTATTTTCACAAGCATCAACATGAAACATTAGCATATATATATCTATATTATTATCAAATTGATATTATGCGGTTTGTTTTATTAGTTTACCAGTATTCTTATTAAATACTGATTTGCTTTCATTTTATTTGATTATAATTTAGTTTTCTTTAATTTATTAAGTGTTATTTTAATATACTTTAAGATATTATATTATTTGTATGTTTTTTATATTACGTATCTAGTAGGTTACATGTAATTTTTTATAAAGTATATTATTCTTTTGTATGTTATTCTATAAATGTAATTTTTTTTTACCTTACAATTTATTATTCATATTAATACAATTTTTTTTTTTTATTATTGTCATTACTTTTATTATGTAATCTTCAGGTAATTTAATATTAAATTATTATTATATCACAATATAGTACTATTTTTAAAATAATAATAATCATAGTTAATGCATTATACGTTATTATTTTACTTTACCATTATTCTAATGATTAAATACCAATTAAATTTTAATTTCCAGTGCCGTTCATTATTTATTTAATTTATTTATTATATTTGTATTTAATTTATCATTAATATATTTGAAATTATATATTTTTTATATTAATCTAATCGGTTACATCATGTTGTTATTTTTTTAATAAAGTATATTATTATTATTTTGTATGTTATCCTATAAATGTTATAATTTTTAACCTTACAATTTATTATTCATATTAATACCATTTCTATTGTTTATTTATTTAATTTTTATGTAATCTTCAGGTAATTTGATATTATATTATTATATTATAATTTCACAATAATAATAACAATAATCATAGTTAATGTATTATACGTTATTATTTTACTTTACCATTATAATTAAATTTTAATTGCCAGTGCCATTCATTATTGAATATATTATATTTGTATTATTTGATTTTTACATTTAATTTATCATTAATATATTTTAGATTAGATATTTTTATAATTTTTTATGTTACGAATCATGTCGGTTACATGTATATTATAGTACTATTACTAAAATAATAATAATATTTTATGCATTATACGTTATTATTTTACTTTACCATTATAATTAAATTTTCATTATATTAAAATTCATTATATATTTAATGTATTATATTTGTATTATTTGGTTTTTACATTTAAATGAGTTATTATAATATATGTTAGATGAGATATAGCGTTATATTATGAATCTAGTCGGTGAAGTCTCGCGCGGGCGGAAGCGACACCGGAAGTGAACGTCATCGACAGGAACGGGCCAAAACAAGCCGCGCCAGAGCAGAATGACTTGAAAGACTTCCCCGCTTCTGGAGAGCAAGATGTCGTGTCGTGTTTAGTCCGTGCTGCGGGGATGATCTGCGTCTTCAGAGCTCGCTTCGAGGCATCGCTGAGGTAAGACGCTCCGCGGCTGTGCAGAAGCACCTGTCGGCTCCGTTCATCGCGCTTAGCTCGTTATTACGCGTCGCTTTAGAGATGTTCCCATGAGTGTCTGAACCGCTTTCAGTGGGTGTGGGGGTGCTGTCAGTCCTGCTGCTGATGTTAGGGGTTACTCCGGCTTTTTCCAGGTCGGTGAGTGTATTTGACGTTACGTGATTGAGGTGTTCGTGTCTGGAGAGTTGAGCTCTGATCATTAACATGCGTGTCACTGATGATGTGAGGCCTTCAGCTCAGAGTCACAACAGATAAACGAGCTCATGACATCAGCACACACGCGCACCAGGTGACACATCACTGTCAGCTGCGCGTGCATTCATCAGGGTGCACACACGCGCATCAGGTCACACATCACCAGCAGCGCGTGCATTCATCAGGGTGCACACACGCGCATCAGGTCACACATCACTGTCAGCAGCGCGTGCATTCATCCGGGTCATGCACTCAAGCTACAAACCTCTCTCACTTTCTTTTGTGGACAGCGAAAAGGGTTTCCGTGAAGTTACAATAAGTATTCATTTATTGCTGAATGATGCAATTATTTTATTTTTGGTTGTTTTTAACATTTCCCCCCATGCATTGCATTTACAAAACATGAGCATTGGAACATTTAAGCTTTAAAAACATGCAAAATATTGATTTGTAGTTCATATGAATCATGCACGTTTTAAATCAGAGGATTTTAAAATATTTAGAGAGAAACTGTGTGTTTAAAAAATAGGCTAAATACTAAAATTAGATTACAATAAAATAATTGAATCGAATAATTTCAAATAATAAAATAAAAGTGGTTAAAAACAGATTAGATTAAATTAGGAAACGAGTAAAGTAAAATGAAATGTGTTCTAAAGAAGTAGAAACATAACATTGAACTTGATAGAAACACAATATTTGGACCAAATGTTATTGGACAAAGTCACAGAACACTATACTGATGACTTGAGTTTTAGGATGAGTGTCTCACATGAAGGTGGTCTTGAGAAGTGTTCTGATAAATCCACTCGTGAGAGATGTGTGTGTAGTAAATCTTCACATGAGAGAAGATGATGTTAGATGTATAAACCACTCATTCAGACGGGCTCGTGAAGTGAATCGGACATTCAGTCATGACCTTATCAAGAATAGAGAGAGATTGATTTCAGGCTGATTGCTCAAATCATACGAATCAAACACCGTGCATCAGTCATGCAGGGTTATTACAGTTAACTACAGTTAAAACCATTAAACATCTGTTATACGTGAAGTACTTTACATTATAAAAATACAAATAATGATATTTAAATATTAACACATTAAGATATTAATACTATATATATATAATAAAATATAAACCGTTTATTTCAGCTAGTAGCAAACGCAGTATTTCTCACTTTTATTTAATTTAACTTGACAAAATAACTTAAAGCTAATAAATAACAATCAATAAAAACTATATTATAATAGTGCTGTCAAATGATAATCGTGATTAATCACATTCAGAATAATTTTTTGTTTATATAATGTGCGTAATGTATATATTTATTATGTGTATATATAAATACACACACGTACAGTATATATTTAGAAAGTATTTACATGTATATGTTTATATTGATATAGTTTATATTATATATTGATTATATAAACGTACCATATGTTTCTTAAATATGTTCATGCATGTGTGTGTGTTTATATACACCATAATAAATATACACAGTATGCACATATTATGTGAATAATAACTTTTATTCTGGATGTGATTAATCATCTGAAACTAAAGCTAAAAACTAATAAAAATGACAAAAAACACAAATTAAATCACTAAAGATAATCTAAAATTAAAGCGGAAACAGAAAATATAAAAATAATATCTAATTCAAAATATGAACAAAAACTAAAATAGTACATCTGCGATGGCAGTGGTCATTATTGGTGCACATTAATATTTAGTCTTTATTATTATTATTGGTGCACATTAATATTTGGTCATTATTATTATTATTATTATTATTATTATTATTGGTGCACATTAATATTTAGTCATTATTATTATTATTATTGGTGCACATTAATATTTAGACATTATTATTATTATTATTATTGGTGCACATTAATATTTAGTCTTTATTATTATTATTATTATTATTATTGGTGCACATTAATATTTGGTCTTTATTATTATTATGGTGCACATTAATATTTAGTCATTATTATTATTATTATTGGGTGCACATTAATATTTGGTCTTTATTATTATTATTATTATTATTATTATTGGTGCACATTAATATTTGGTCTATTATTATTATTGGTGCACATTAATATTTAGTCTTTATTATTATTATTATTATTATTATTATTGGTGCACATTAATACTTGGTCTTTATTATTATTGGTGCACATTAATATTTGGTCTTTATTATTATTATTATTATTATTATTGGTGCACATTAATACTCAGTCTTTATTATTATTATTATTATTATGGGTGCACATTAATACTCAGTCTTTATTATTATTATTATTATTATTATTGGTGCACATTAATATTTAGTCTTTATTATTATTATTATTATGGGTGCACATTAATACTTAGTCTTTATTATTATTATTATTATTATTATTGGTGCACATTAATATTTAGTCATTATTATTATGGGTGCACATTAATACTCAGTCTTTATCATTATTATTATTATTATGGGTGCACATTAATACTCAGTCTTTATTATTATTATTATTATTATTATTATTGGTGCACATTAATACTCAGTCTTTATTATTATTATTATTGGTGCACATTAATACTCAGTCTTTATTATTATTATTATGGGTGCACATTAATACTCAGTCTTTATTATTATTATTATGGGTGCACATTAATACTCAGTCTTTATTATTATTATTATTATGGGTGCACATTAATACTCAGTCTTTATTATTATTATTATGGGTGCACATTAATACTCAGTCTTTATTATTATTATTATGGGTGCACATTAATACTCAGTCTTTATTATTATTATTATTATTATTATTTATGGGTGCACATTAATACTCAGTCTTTATTATTATTATTATGGGTGCACATTAATACTCAGTCTTTATTATTATTATTATGGGTGCACATTAATACTCAGTCTTTATTATTATTATGGGTGCACATTAATATTTAGTCTTTATTATTATTATTATGGGTGCACATTAATACTCAGTCTTTATTATTATTATGGG
This sequence comes from Gymnocypris eckloni scoliostomus, assembly GCA_027564155.1. Classification (NCBI taxonomy): domain Eukaryota; kingdom Metazoa; phylum Chordata; class Actinopteri; order Cypriniformes; family Cyprinidae; genus Gymnocypris; species Gymnocypris eckloni. The sequence goes on along the minus strand of CM050413.1, from coordinate 38,297,303 downwards.
TGCACATTAATACTCAGTCTTTATTATTATGGGTGCACATTAATACTCAGTCTTTATTATTATTATGGGTGCACATTAATACTCAGTCTTTATTATTATGGGTGTGATAGTCTTTATTATTATTATTGGTGCACATTAATACTCAGTCTTATTATTATGGGTGCACATTAATACTCAGTCTTTATTATTATTATGGGTGCACATTAATACTCAGTCTTTATTATTATTATGGGTGCACATTAATACTCAGTCTTTATTATTATGGGTGCACATTAATACTCAGTCTTTATTATTATTATTGGTGCACATTAATACTCAGTCTTATTATTATGGGTGCACATTAATACTCAGTCTTTATTATTATTATGGGTGCACATTAATACTCAGTCTTTATGTGCATGGAGGAGGCAGAAGTTGGTTTGAGTGAAGCACATGAGGTCATGACTGTCTGGACTGATGATAATTGGACGGTTTCCCGTCTAAAGGAAGAGTTGTGGTGTCAGCAGTAAATACATGTACTTCCTCTTTCGTCTGTGAACGTCTTCCTGCTCTGAGAGGAACGTGTGACGCCGGGCTCCAGCATCAGGCAGCTTTAGCGGCGCTCTGCTGTCTTCTTCAGAGACTGTTGTTGAGCGCTGTGGAGTGTGTGATGTCTACACACACGATGCTTTCACAGGGCAGGTTTATTAGTGTGTTTCTCTGCCGTATCCGTGACTGTTACACGTCTGTGAGCAACACAGCGCTGTTTAGTTTCTGAATCAATCATCATTTTGATCGAATCCAATGATTCAATCGCTTATTCACAAACTGAACCGTTTACTTCATTCCTGCAGTTTGAACGAACGAATGAATGAATGAATGCACTGTTTACGGATCCCAGTGCCGTAAACTGAATCTCACCTGTTGCAAAAAGTCAGTGACTTCTCTTATGAAACAGTGTTTTTTTTGGTGATAAACTCCAAAATATTTCAATCCAAAAGTATTGTTTAGAAACGTAAAACAAAAATCGGAAACCGGAATTGGCCAAGAAATTTGAAATCGGTGCTTTCTCTAATTATTGTCAAATCATTATTACACCCTATTGTATTTGTATAAATAGTAATTATTACACTGGAACTTCCCAAAAGAACAAGTGCACTTTAAATACCCGGATGATGCGCTGAAATAACCGAAGTGTGGGATGTTGGACTATAATTACGTGGTGAGGGGGGAGGGGCCATCAGACTCTGAATATTAATGACTAAATAATCTTATATAATTCATACACCGCATGGTTGAGTGCATAGTGCGTAAGAACATAGTATTGTATAAGTGCACAGCGTGTCATTTGGGATGCAGTTGTACTCTGGTGTCAGTCAGCTGGTATCAGGACCCGTCAGGGCTGGCCAACACACTGCC
>CM050413.1:38250905-38290905 GCA_027564155.1 Gymnocypris eckloni scoliostomus | reverse complement strand
CAAAATATCAATTTTTCTTTTATGTCAAAAATCATTAGGATATTAAGTGAAGATCATGTGCCATGAAGATATTTTGTAAATTTTCTACCATAAATATATCAATACTTAATTTTTGATTAGTAATATGCATTGCTAAGAACTTAATTTGAACAACTTTAAAGGTGATTTTCCCAATATTTAGATATTTTTGCACCCTCAGATTCCAGATTTTCTAATAATTGTATCTCAGCCAAATATTGTCCTATCATAACTAATGAAAGCTTATTTATTCAGCTTTCAGATGATCTCTAAATCTCAATTTCCCCAAAAATACCCTTATGACTGTTTTTGTGGTTCAGGGTCAAGGTGATTTATTTTCTCCTGCATGATTAGATGTGTAAGTTCTTCCTTCTCTTCAACGGTCAGTGTGTCTTCTGGCCGTCTGAGGATCTGTGCAGTGCTGAGGAGCTCAGCTGACCGTCTGTGTTGCTCTTCTCAGGCTGTCGTGTTGCTAAATGGAGTCTGAGCAGTTGTTCAGCAGAGGCTACGGCAGAAGCAGCTACAACAGCATCACCAGCGCCAGCAGCGACGAGGAGCTCCTCGATGGTGCCGGCGTCGTCATGGACTTCCACACCACCGAGGACGACAACCTGCTCGACGGGGACGCGTCTCCAGGTACAGCCGCACCACATCTGCAGGGCCCTATGAGCCGCACCACATCTGTAGGGCCCTATGAGCCGCACCACATCTGTAGAGCCCTATGAGCCGCACCACATCTGCAGGGCCCTATGAGCCGCACCACATCTGTAGAGCCCTATGAGCCGCACCGCATCTGTAGAGCCCTATGAGCCGCACCACATCTGCAGGGCCCTATGAGCCGCACCACATCTGCAGGGCCCTATGAGCCACACCACATCTGCAGGGCCCTATGAGCCGCACCACATCTGCAGGGTCCTATGAGCCGCACCACATCTGCAGGGCCCTATGAGCCGCACCACATCTGCAGGGCCCTATGAGCCGCACCACATCTGCAGGGCCCTATGAGCCGCACCACATCTGCAGGGCCCTATGAGCCGCACCACATCTGCAGGGCCCTATGAGCCACACCACATCTGCAGGTCCCTATGAGCCGCACCGCATCTGCAGGGCCCTATGAGCCGCACCACATCTGCAGGGCCCTATGAGCCGCACCACATCTGTAGGGCCCTATGAGCCGCACCGCATCTGTAGGGCCCTATGAGCCGCACCACATCTGTAGGGCCCTATGAGCCGCACCACATCTGCAGGGCCCTATGAGCCGCACCACATCTGCAGGGCCCTATGAGCCGCACCACATCTGTAGGGCCCTATGAGCCACACCACATCTGTAGGGCCCTATGAGCGCAGTTTCATTTTTCTAAATTCATTTTTCCGTTTTAATTTTTCTGGACTCCTTTTAATGGTCAAATAAAATGTATTAATCAAAAAGCATCTCTAATTAATTAAAATCATGGAACTTATACAATTTAACATTAATTTATTGAAAGTGTAACAAATATGTTTAGGGCCATATGAAATGTTAAAAATTTTTCTCACCTTATGTTTTATTGTTAACACATTCTGTTTTAGCACGTCTAATTATTTGAATGCATACAAACTATTCGTATTTATTCTTACAGTAGCCTTATGAAATGTTTTTTTTGCCCCTCAGAAATTATGTGTTGTGTGTAAGGTTGCAAAGGGGTGGAACATTTCCGATAAATATCCCAGAAACTTTCCTAAATTTCCGCTAAGTTTCCAAAATTTACTGGAAATGTTCCATCTTTTTGCAACCTAGTTATGTGTATATACATTTTAATGTTTATCAGATGAAGGCATAAAACGTTTATTTAATTTATATTTAAATTAATGAAAATTAAGCATCTACATTTTTAGCAAATAAAGGCGATTTACTATTAAAATTAAAATATTTGGTGATTATTTCCTAAATAGTTTTATTTTTCAACAGTATTAACAGTAGTGGTATTCTGTACATGCTACTAAATAATAGTAATATCGCCTATTTCTGGCACATTAATGTCTTTAATAATTTAAACCAGACTTTTATTTTGACGGGTTGCCGTGAATAGTTCTGTGTGTGTATGATATCAGGCTAGTTTTACTAGCTGGTGAAATGCTGGTGAAGTGACTCTCAGATCAGTTCTGGAGATATTGTTCATGTATTTATGTCCTCGTTTAGACGGCAGATGATGAAATCACCGCGAGCGTAACGCGCTTCAGGGTATGTAGTAAGAAAAACATTAATTAATTCACACAGAGACTCGCAGAACATGCGGGATTCATATTTGAATCGACTTTTGCAGCCTAATATTTACAGATACTAGTCCATATTTTTCGATTTTAGTGTAATGACCTACTTTTGATTAATTCATCCAAACTTGCACAAATTCCGTGACGTTCCGCGTTAAACTGAAAGTTCCGTTTTTATGACTGGATTCCGTGTTTTCTGCATCACGCAAATCATACGGCCGTACGTCTGCTGCGCACACAGTCTCGGTTATGACCGCCGGTGCTTTCAAGCGCTTTGGGTTGAATAAAATGCACTTTCTTTTTAGCGATAGTGCTACTTTTTTAGTGCTAATGCTCATTGTTGGTCTCATTGTGAACTAATGATTCCCAAATGCTTTTGTCAATAGAACCCCTTTTTACCGAAAATATTCACTTGATGAGCTTTTAACAACACATTCACATTTTGTGATATTCTTTGATGTCGGTTAATGGTCACATGACATGCAAGTAAACAAAACCTATGACATCTGATGACATCATCAAGCCCTCTAGATTTTTAGCCCCTCCCCTCCGGCCATCTGGATCATTATAATACATAACACCTCATTTTCATGATCCAATCTTTTTTTTTCATGTTGAATATTTTGTTTCACTCTGAAATACAGCATATTTTGGAGATCATACTGCATCTGAATGCAGTTTCATATTGAAATATGTGTTAAGTTTCTCAGTGACTGTTGATCATGGGAGTGTGAGAAATGATGCTTGAACCACAAGTTGTTTCTTTACCGCATGAGTCCTGTTTATTTTTAACAGGCATGATGTGATCTCGTTTGTGGTTGATATGCAAGCTCGTGTTCATATTTCCGGTGCTAACATTGCTCAGGTTTTACCTTTCAAAGGTTTGGGGTCGGTAAGAGTGTCTCCTGCTCATCAAGGCTGCATTTATTTGATCAAAAATATGGTAAAATTGTGAAATATTATTACAATTATTATTACCTCTGGTGACGTAGCAGCAGCTAGCGACGATGTATGATGACGTAACAGTAACCAAGTGGTGTCTCATTTCATAGGGGTATGTTTTCACCCCTAGCGCTTACCACTCGGTTTCGAGGGACAAGGGGTAAGACGAAGGGGAAGGGGTAAGACAGAGAAATGGGATTCACCCTAATACCCAAAACCTGTTAACATGAGGTCTTGTCTGGTACCCAAAGCTGTAACGACAGTCTTCTATCAGCCAGGAGGTTGACTGAGGAAAAGCCAGCGGAGAGCAGAAGCAGCGGACGAAGTGATGATAAACGGATCAGAGATTATTGAATCGTCTTAGCTGCATATGTTTCAATGCTCAGGACTTCATCAAGACTGATGCATGCACGATTACAACAAAACTGCTTCAAAACAACATAAACATTCCCTCGTATCTCTTATTCATGAAGACAAACAGCCCCTGAATCCACTCAGTCATAAGACTAAACAACAACGGCAAAGTATTATTAAAAACAACAACATAATATAATAGAGTTAGCGCCGTCAAATGATTAATCGCATCCAAAATAAGTTTGTTTACATAATATATGTATGTGTACTGTTTATTTATTATGTGTATATATATAAACACACACAAACAGTATATATTTTTAAAATATTTACATGTGTATATATTTATATTATATTTGATATTATATTTAATATATAAACAACATATTTTCTTAAATATATACATGCATTTTATATATATATATATATACATGCATAATAAATAGACGATTAACTTATAAATGAATATAAAAGAAAGTAAAACACAACACACATGTATGGTTGCTCTCTTGAAGCAACACACACACACAGTTTGTATTTGAGGATCCTCAGATCCATCGTAATGCATACTTGCTGAATAAACGTATGGATTTGTTGTTTTGGGTGTGACTCGTGGGACAGCCTGGTGATTTTGGTGGTTTGGCACACAAACGCACTGCTGTGGGGTTTCTGACCGCAGGACACACGGCTTCTTCTGTACGTGTGTGTCATTAGTAAAGCTGTGGGACGACAGCATGCATGAAAACAGTGCTGTACAGTTCTGCACACAGAGGTCATGAGATCTGAGTCGGCTGCTTATTATTCATGAGTCTCTGTAGCGGCGTCCAGCAGACCTTTTGTTTGCTGGATCACACACAACAAGAGTGTGTGACTGTGTGACCGTGTGTGTCTCTGTGGTGTGTGTGTGTGTGTGTGTGTGTGTGTGTGTGTGTGTGTGTGTGTCTCTGTGTGTGTGTCTCTGTGTGTGTGTGTGTGTCTCTGTGTGTGTGTGTGTGTGTGTGTGTCTCTGTGTGTGTGTGTGTCTCTGTGTGTGTGTGTGTGTGTGTGTGTGTCTCTCTCTGTGTGTGTGTGTGTCTCTGTGTGTGTGTGTGTGTGTGTGTGTCTCTCTCTGTGTGTGTCTCTCTCTGTGTGTGTGTGTGTGTGTGTGTGTGTGTGTGTGTCTCTGTGTGTCTCTCTGTGTGTGTGTGTGTGTGTGTGTGTGTGTCTCTCTCTGTCTGTGTGTGTCTCTCTCTGTGTGTGTGTGTCTCTCTCTCTCTGTGTGTGTGTGTCTCTCTCTCTGTGTGTGTGTGTGTGTGTGTGTGTCTCTCTCTGTGTGTGTGTGTGTGTGTGTGTCTCTGTGTGTGTGTGTGTGTGTGTGTCTCTGTGTGTGTGTGTCTCTGTGTGTGTGTGTGTGTGTGTGTGTGTCTCTCTGTGTGTGTCTCTGTGTGTGTGTGTGTGTGTCTCTGTGTGTGTGTGTGTGTGTGTGTGTGTGTGTGTGTGTGTGTGTGTAACATGGAGGAGTCCTTTCAGTGTCATTCATCAAACTCTCTCTGAAACTTACCCGTCCGACACGAGACACAAGCACACTGAAAAAATAGAGTTGAGAAAATGTAAGAAAATAAGGCAGCAACGCAGTAAGACTTGAGTTCTCTCAACAATCGTATTGTAGTTCTTCTCGATCAAGATGTTTAGTTTAGCCGATGTTCATTTATATGTTCATGTAATGCTGATTGTCTTATTTTGCGAATAGAAAAATTGTCACAGCAACTGCATAAGTAGCTCACAGTAATTATTATAATGTTTTCTGTGTCCTGGAAGTAGGGAGACATGATAGTGGATTTTGCCGTTATCCGATATGTCTCAACTCATTTTGGCCGATACCGATTTTATAATAATGTTTAATTTGGGTTAGTTTTTAACAATAACTTATTTGTTCGAATTAAATAAACTATAATACATTTATTTTATAATGACAGTACATTAAAGATTTGAAAATAGCTATATATAAACGATATATTAATCACTGCATTTGTTTTCAGAAGGATGCAGTGGTAACCCTTAATATTTTATTTTATGATTTCATATTTGTAAATTGTCTAAAGCTAAAGAGTTGTAAAAATTCTGAAGTCTTTTAGAGCTAATAATTTGTTTAAAAAAATATAACGCATTACACATTAATGAATAAATCAGTATATATACAATTATTTATTATTATAATGTATTACATTTTTCCACAATGCTTTTTGCTGATGAGTTTTTGGCTCAAGGTCTGCATTTAAAATTAGTAGCACACAATTCCCTAGAATATCATTATATGCTTAAACATTAAGATTTGTACTCATGGAGATTAATAAAGTAGTCAAACCTTTCATTAGAAGGGGCGCCAATACTTTTGGCAATATAGTGTATATAGCCAATGGTTGCAATCAAATGTTAAAAAGATGAGCTCTTTACAGCAAATAACTAACAATAATGACAAAACAACAACACAAAAGTTTAAATGAAGTCAGCAAACAGCAAAACAATAATCCTGTCATTTATTCACGCTGCAATGCATGCTGGGAACTCAGAAAGCCTTAACATTTCAACAGCATGGCGTTCGTTGTGCAGACGGTGTTTGACTCGCTGGGACAACGTTCGGGTAATTCTGATGATCTGTTTCTCATGTAGGTTCAAGAAAATATCATTTTTAGTGTTTGAGACTCAAAAGGTTTGGTGAACTGGAAAATGTGCAGTTGCATGTTTTACAGTGCAGGGAATGATCAGGTGTAATTGGCGTGACGTAACGAGCCAATCCGACCGGAACATCTCAGTGAAACACATCCTTGGTTAAAAGAAAGAAAAGACACATGGGAACCGGTCCGGCGGCTCTCTGTCAGCATGAATGCAGCGCTTCAGGAAGTTTGGACGGACTCACGGCGGGTGTTGTGTGTGACGACGTGTCGGATGCAGGCCGCGAGCGTGTCTGGTTTCCAGGGAGCGGTGTGTGTGTGTGTGTGTGTGTGTGTGTGTGTGGGACGCTGATATAATGTGAAGCTGAAAACACTAACCGGACTGAGACTGGGATTGCTGCTTTGATTTAAACCCCATAATAATAACCGATGGGTGACCTGATCTCATGACCTGGCAACAGCAGGATTATTGTTATTATTTAAGGTAAATGGAGATGTTGTGGTGTGTGTGTTTGGTTTGCTGTGTTTGCTACTGATTCTTGCTCTGTCCTAGATACTGGAGTGAATCTATGAGATTAATTTGAGGCGGTCTACTGTGTTGGGCACTGAAATAAGGCGCCAGGTGTGTGTGTGTGTGTGTGTGTGTGTGTAACGTGGCAGTGAACAGATGTAGTTGTTGTGTATTTAATAATAGACTTTAGCTGTGCTCAGCAGAAAACTACGTGTGTGTGTGTGTGTGTGTGTTGGTTTCTATGTTAAGTTAAGTAATTTATTATAATATGCATGTATATATAATTATTTCATAAATGTAGTAATAATTTGAATTGTGATATGAAATATAATTGCATAATTAAAATGATTAGGATATAAATATAAGGAATATTAATCATTTAATTTTACAATCAGTATTTATATAACTATTTATAATTATGGTTATTATTTATTAAATGAAAAATATAATGATTTATGACTATATAGTTAAGTATAATATGTGCATTATTATGACTATATTAATTGTTTAATAAACAAAATATATAATAATGTAAGTTAATACATATACATACACACACACACACACACACACACACATATATATATATATAAAATGTAAATTATTAATTAATAATTTCATTATGTGATTATTAATATATTTATTATTATTATTGGTGTTATATTGTTTGTTCAATAAATAAATGTTAGTCTCTTATCTTATATTTCAATAAATAAAATGTCTTGAATAATATAATTTATAATAATAATAATTGATATAATTAAGTATTCTATATATGAAAACTTGCTCTGTGTACTGTGTTAGTCAAACAGACGTGTTATAGCGCTCGCATGTCGTTTATCTAGCTTCTGCTAAATGACTAAATAAATGTATATAAATACTAACTGTATAACAACAACAATATGAATCATAACATGACTGAAAGTCAAGGTTTTGAAATGGTCTTTAATATACAAAGGCTTCTGAATGCTGCTTTCATGTCATAGTTGGGCTGAAATATCTCCGATATCGAAGAAGTCAATGTTTTTTTTACATTGTTTTCTCTTAAATATGAAATTAAGGCATCGTAATTAGTACAAAATCTGAAAACAACAAACTGGCATTTATTAGTATATAAAAATACTCTGCAATGGAAGACTCAACACAATAGAACCATATTAAGCTCCATACAAAACAACACTCCAAGAAACAAAAAATAATAAAATATTACAACAACAAATTATATAATACAAACAAATTAACCGTTTTACTGACTTGATCATCTGAGTAGTATTTTAGATCATTTTAAATACAATAAATAAAAAGGAGGGATTTAAAATATATACATTTACGTATAAACTACTTTTCTAATATTATAAGGTTATCAATCAAATCAAATCATACAAAACGGCATCGTAATATTATTTAGTGGCGCAGTAAACAGAACGCGCCGCGGACGCGCTGACGTCATGGGCTACCGCAGCGACGCGGTGGAGTGACGCAATCACGCTGTCGTTCTCTGGTGATGGCCGCCGCAGCTCGAGCTCTCCCGTGATCCGCGGACCGCTGCGATCGGTATGGAGGAGGACTCCGTCGACGCGTACCTCCCGTATGACGGCGGAGGGGACACGATCCCCCTGCAGGAGCTCCGCGGCAGAGGTACACGCTCACCGCGCGCGTCGTGTGTGTGCTCAATGTCACCGATGCTTTGGGTGTGTGTGTGTGTGACAGGTTTCCTAGCAATAATTAACGTACGAGGCATTGCAGTCATCGTGTGTGTGTGTGTGTGTGTGTGTGTGTGTGTGTGTGTGTGTGTGTGTGTGTGTGTGTGTGTGTGTGTGTGTGTGTGTGTCACATATCAGAATGAATAACACGGGTGTTTTCTTGATTCCTTATGGCTTTTATGTAATTATGCTTTGCATGTTTGTGGCTTGTTTTGCTTTACTATAGGCCCAAAATCAGGTCTTACCTTTACAGCAAATATCTTAAACGTTGTGTAAACACTGTTTTGTGTGTTCCCGAGGTGTGTCTTGCATTTCTGTTGTTGAGGATAATGCTGCTTTCTGCATTCAGCTGATTTTATAAAATTATATATATATATATATATATATATATATATATATATATATATATATATATATATATATATATATATATATATATATATATATATATAAATAAAAAATGATTAAAATACAGAATACAATGACTAAAACTTGAAACAATAATAGAAAATGATTGTATAATCTGAATCTGGGTAATAATGCTGCAGTAAAGTCATTCATAATTCACATTCATAATTCAGATGGGCTTCAACAGGAGAGACTTGTTGCTGTTGAGTGAGTGCAGTAGTGCATTAATGCCGGATGAAAGAAAGCCGCAGGACTCGAGGAATAATCCATCACGTTCTCTCCGAGGCGCCTCGTACCGTTCCTCATGTCCGTTATTATCCTTCACGATGTTTCCAGTAAGCGTGCGTCTTAATGCACATTAACTCTGAGTTCTGCTGTCGCTCGGACTGAACCAAGCCCGTGGAGTTAGCTTTATATGAAGCCCTGCATGATTCAGCAACACATCGTTACGTCACAGTCTTCTGATCAGCAACGGTCCTCCTCTCGGTCTTATATTAAATGCTTGTTCTTACTGAGCTGTCACACAAATTCACTTATTTATTTATTAATATGTATGTGTGTGGTGGGTGTATATGTGTATATATAATATAAAATCATATAATTATTTCATACCTCTAAATCTTTAATCAGAATAATATGTAACTACTTTTTTATATAACAATAATCATATCATTATTTAAAAAAAACTTATTCAGCAATCAAAAATGACTGGAAAAGCCATTGACTTTCATTGGTTGTTTTTCTGATTTAATGTCATTTTTATGCTGAAATATGTTATTATTATTATTGTTATTTGTTTAAAAAAAATCAATAATACATATTAAATTAATTGCATAATGTATTTTATTATATATTATACACATATTTGATAGATATATTTTATCATGTATTTATGTAAATATTAATAGCATAATAATTTATTTTATTATACATTATACACATATTTGATAGATATATTTTATCATGTATTTATGTAAATATTAATTGCATAATAATTTATTTTATTATACATTATACACATATTTGATAGATATATTTTATCATGTATTTATGTAAATATTAATTGCATAATAATTTATTTTATTATACATTATACACATATTTGATATATATTTTATCATGTATTTATGTAAATATTAATTGCATAATAATTTATTTTATTATACATTATACACATATTTGATAGATATATTTTATCATGTATTTATGTAAATATTAATAGCATAATAATGTATTTTATTATACATTTATACACATATTTGATAGATATATTTTGTCATGTATTTATGTAAATATTAATAATAATAATAATTTATTTATATATTATACACATATTTTATAGATATATTTTATTTATCATGTGTATTTATTTAAATATGAATTGCATAATAATTTATTTTATATATTATACACATATTTGATAGATATATTTTATTTATCATGTGTATTTATGTAAATATGAATTGCATAATTTATTTTATTATACATTATACACATATTTGATAGATATATTTTATTTATCTTGTGTATTTATGTAAATATGAATTGCATAATAATTTATTTTATTATACATTATACACATATTTGATAGATATATTTTATTTATCTTGTGTATTTATGTAAATATGAATTGCATAATAATTTATTTTATTATACATTATACACATATGATAGATATATTTTATGTATTTATGTAAATCTATTAATTGTGACCCATAATAATTTATTTTATATATATTATACACAATTTGATATATATAAGACTGCTTTTGTGCTATTTATGTAAATCACCATTGATTGCATAATGTTGTCTAAAATCAAAAGCAGAGGACAATCCGTCACTGTTGTGCTGGCCTGAAGGTGTTAATATTAAACCGAGGCTTTTGCATGTTGTGCATCGCAGTCATTGAGTTCATAATTCAGAGCCATATCTGATTTAAGCAGATGCTAAAGCGCATCAGCATGTTTGAGTGAGATGCAAACATGAATTCTTTAATCTAGCACAAATCCAAACAAATGTTATATTCGAGACTGTGTGTGTTGTCTCACTGCACTTGTTTATACTCTAAACAGATGAGAGCTCAGTTTGCTTTCATGTGTACCGTATTCAAGAACCAGTCATAACGGTCCGTTTTCCCAAATTGAGATTTATAACTTAATACGTTTTCCTTTGATGTATGGTTTGTTATGATAGGACAATATCTGGAATCTAAAAATCTAAATATTGAGAAAATCATCTTTACAGTTGTCCAAATGAAGTTCTGAGCAATGCATATTACTAATCAAAAATGAAGTTTTGATGTATTTGCGATATAAAATGTACAAAATATCTTCATGAAACATGATCTTAATATCCTAATGATTTTTGGAATAAAAGAAAAATCTATAATTTTGACCCATACAGTGTATTTTTGGCTATTACTACAAATATACCCCAGCGACTTAAGACTGGTTTTGTGCTCCAGGGTCACACATTAGACTTCCCTAATCACCATTGATTGGCTGGAAATGTTGTCTGGTAGTCAAACCCAGCAGAGGACAATCCGTCACTGTTGTGCTGCTTCACTTAAACCGGTTTCTAAAGAAAGCATGTTTTGTTATTTGTTGTGCATCGACTAATTGAGTCATTTCTTGCCATATCTGATTTAAAGATGCTAGAAAAGCGTGCATCTCTTGATGAGATACAAACATGAATTCTTTAATCTAAAAATCCATTCAAATGAATAAAGTTAGATCTGAATTGTGTGTTGTCTCACTGCACTTGTTTATACTCTAAACATGAAAAGCTCTGCCGGCGCAGCGAGACGAAATGCACCCGTATTCAAGAAAGGAAGGCTTAATAACTTACACAGTGCTGCTGTTTGAGTAAACTGAACATTTTGGATATTTTACCTGGAAAACAAGGCCAAGAGAGACTTATTAAAACTAATAAATTAAACAATTAAATAACAAAACAAGCTACTAACATTAACACAAAACACTACAAACATTAATCATATTAATGTATTAAAATAAAATAAGAATAATTACCTGTTGATTGTTAATTTTGCTGACATTATTAATATTTGTATTACTATGAATACAAATCTAATGAATAAAGTTATAATAAAGTAAATATTAATTAATAATATATAAATAACAATAATAATATGAATATTAATTTAGTTATTCTTAATGAGTCTTTGGCCTTTTTAGTTCCCTTAAAACGAGTCAAATTTGATCTGAAATTTGAGTGTATTTTGTTTAGACGTAAAAGCGCTCATCACTGTAATTTTCATAGAATATGCTCCAATTAGGGGTGGGCGATATGGAAAAATATGATTTCACGATTTTATCATGATTCTTCGTCATATTGGTTTTACTATTTTGCAAGTTGTCTGAGCAGTACAGCCAAACTAATTTCACTATTATAAAGCCTTTCAAGGTAACAAAAAAGGAACGGCAGATATTTAGGCCAAAGATAAAAAAAGTCATTATTTTATCTTTCTTAGTAAAAAATAAAAACAAATATACACATAATATACAAGTAAAACAAACAGTGTTTTATTTCCAGGTACAAGAGATGCATTTAGCAGAGCATTCAAGAACCTGAATGAACGAATATAAAAATACAAATGTGTATTGACTGATTCCTAAAGCAACTGTATTAAAGATTTTCAGTCAAGAATAGTGACAGATTTTTCTCTGTGTTATTAACGTTAAAGGAATAGTTTCCCAAAAAATAAAAATGATGCCGATTCTGTCATGGTGACAGAAATGTAATTGTAGGGTGAACTATCCCTTTAATGACAGTCGGCTACATGTTTAGTACTGTCCCTTTAAGACCTGCGCGCGTCTAATATACAGACACGCATCCGTTTGTCTCAGCTGTTGCGTTTACTTTCAGTTTAGACATAACCAACTGTATTAGCACAAAAGATAACTTGGTTCAGTACTCAGGCGCTGTTTGACAGGGTTTTAGTGTGCGCTCTTCTGGTGTATGCACACGAATGAAACGTTTAACCGGCAAGGCTTGTATGGAAATAATGTACTTTTGCGATCACGAATGAGTGCAGTATCCTGTAAGAGTAACTCTACCGCTGTATATCGTGTTGTACACTATATAGAGACGGAGGCGCCACAACTGTAACTGATAGAAATGTGTGCTATGATATTTCCTCAAAAGCAGATCGTGGAGACATTTTTATTGTCCACGATCAAAAATCGTCTTATCGCTCACCCCTAGCTCCAATTTAACAGTATTTGGCTTCTTTGTAGATATAGGCCCAGTTTCACAGACAGGGCTTAAACCAGTGGTTCTCTACCTTTTCTTCCACCAGGCCGCTCTATGGTCCAAGTCTCACGGGCCGCACGCATGTCATTTACATATTACGTCATTAATACAAACCAACCAAATTTATAATATTTATAGCCTAAATATTATGATATCTAAACGAATACATTTATTGAAATAATTCTACTCGCCGTTAATAAAACACCTGATGCTGCCGGGAGCTGATTATTTGGTGAAATTCTGCTGGAAATGAGTAACAGCTCAATGAAGTTGAGATTGTAAATTACAGTCTGTCTATGTTGATCCAAATATGGAAAATATTTTCCAATTTAATAATTTGAGGTTCTCTCCAGAGATGACATTTCTATAATAAGGATGATTGCTGCGTAGTATTTTATGGGTGACATCTTCAGTGTGAGTGGGGGCAAAGTAAGTCCAGCTCTCTCTTCACCGCTGATGCTGAGACTATTCTTGTTTGAATTCTGATGCTCAATTCTGCAGAACTAGTGGCTGCTGATGACTCTTTGAATTTAATTCAGCCAAAGTGCACGCTTGTAAGTGTTCGTTAAATGCGTAACATTAATTACATGAGTACATAGTCTGCTCATGTCTGAAAATAATATATGACAAAAAAAAATTTTACATAAAAACATTACAGCTTATATTTGTGTAGTACATTTTTAAATTAATGTAAAACTAAAATGAATAGTACAACTGACATTTATTTTTAATTATGTTCAGCATGGTGGACCGCATTTGGATTCGTGACGGGCTACATGCGGCCCGCGGGTTGAGAACCACTGGCTTAGACTAAGCCAGGATTAGGCCATAGTTCAATATAGGACATCTAAGTCATTTTTATGAACATGTGCATATTGAGACAAAACAAAGGCACTTATGTATTTTAAGATCAGTCAGTGCAAGTTTATTTCAGTTGAAACAGCTCAGAATTAGATTTTAGTCTGGCTTAAGCCTCGTCTGTGAAACCGGGGGGTTAGTGTTTAGGCTTCGTTTATGCTCAAGAAAAACATATTTCCTCATGTTTGACTTCATTTGCGGTGAATTTCTCCCAGTAAGCACTGCAGCACATGTGACCGAGTCTCACTGTGGCAGTGTTCTAGGAATCAGAGACATGCTCTCTGCTCCCTGTTCCCTTGGTTTTCTCTGAGCAGAGGACGCATCGAGGACCTGCTGTGAAGATGGAGATTGTGCTGATGCTCTGCAGTGAGATGTGTGACGGTGCTGAAGGAGCCCGAGGGGTTAATGCGCGCTCGAGTGTGTCAGGGATGATTTGATTCACCGTATCCTCATCGAGTCGCTCCGAGGGAGACGTGAGCTTCAGATGAAATGCACTGCGGTCTGTTTTCATCTCCGCTGTTTGCTTGAACACATTAATATTGCTCCTGTGAAGACCTCTGCTTGAGATTTTGATAGCTAATGATCTTCATTGTTATATTTCACTCAATCCATTGCCAGGGAGTTCCAACAGATGATATCCGTTATCTCCTAATAATCCCTACACTTGATTGGCTCTATGACTCTCTCTCCTCTCCACCTGTAGCTGGTGTGTGGTGAGCGCATACACTTGATTGTCTCTATGACTCTCTCTCCTCTCCACCTGTAGCTGGTGTGTGGTGAGCGCATACACTTGATTGGCTCTATGACTCTCTCTCCTCTCCACCTGTAGCTGGTGTGTGGTGAGAGCATACACTTGATTGGCTATTAATTAATAATATGAATACTTAAGGAAATGCCATATGAATAACAAAGTAATATTTATATAGTAATAAATATATCAGAGTAAACTAACACAGAACAAAATATCAATAAATTCTATTAATGTTTATTAATAAATTGATAAATACGCACGTTAAGTGATCTTAACAATGAAATAAGAAATTATGGTTACTGTTTATTTTAAGGTTACAGTATAATTATACAATTAAGTACTGAGTAATATTAATGAACTACATGTACTTACTATATGGTTAGGGTTTGGTTTAGCGTTACTTGTATGTAATTATGCATAATTTATTATTATTACAGTAAGTACTAGGGCTGTCAAATTTTAATGCTTTTTTTAGCCTGTCCAGTTGAACCCACTCTGTGATGCTGCACATTCAACATATAGCGGAAAGAGAGAACATCAATGTGAAGATGTTGTTTACCTCAAAACTGAAACTACGCCGTTCACACAGAATGCATATTTATTGCATTTTCTATTGAAACATCTTATCATTGTTGCACTCGCGCCTCACACGAGAGCCCAAAGACATGTACAATTAATGTAAGTTCAACTTTTAAAAAACATGTAATTACTAGATTAAGAAATTAGCTTGCTAGTAAACGTGCATATTAACAGCGTAAACATGAACCTTGCGATCATGTTAATAAATGATGTGTATCAGCAATGATAAATCTAGCCTATAGTTTATAGTTTCAGTTTAAAGCGGCTCTGACAGAAAGGCTGCGTGTGCCGTTGACAGAGACGCGCTGTTTTGAGCTATGTGCTGTTTTCATAAATGCATAACTTACATTTCACAGGTATATTCTCCATCTGTAAATGTTAGAAAGCCATGGAAAATGTCCATTTTGCTGTCAGAAGTGCATGAGCTTTTGCTTTGTGATTCTCTGCTAAATGTGCACCAAACACAAGGAGAGCAATAATAACTGAATAAAATGTATATTTTGCTGAATAATTTGTAGTTGGACATTTTAAACAAGTGTATTTGTATGATAGCACTAACTGTAAAGTGACTGTAATAGGGTAATAAAAATAGCCTTTTTACTCAATTAGCCTAGTCTGCTTTTTCATTTTTTAGTTTAGTAAATGTAATTTCTGCTTTAAAAACATTCTTTTGTTTTTAGATCGCAATATTACAATGTAATGTGATTTTAACTCTTTTTGCACATTATATATGCCTACATGATTACATTCACTTTATTTGTTTAATCCAAATACAAAATACCGAGATATGTACCATATACCGCAAATCAGCCCCAAAATACCGAGATATTAATTTTTGCTCATGTCGCCCAGCCCTACTTTGAAGAAACGTGCATTAGGACGGTAATATTTAGCTCGATGCGCCCTCTTGTGGCCTCAGGAGAGAAGCCAAAAGCTTTTCTTGCCTTTTAAAATCTAATATAATTCAAATTTGTTGAATATTTTAGTACAAAATTCTAATTTAGTTTTTCAGCCAATTTGATAGCCTTAGCAAGCACATGTAACGTGTAACAAGTGCACCTTAAAATAAAGTGTTACCGAAATTATTATTAACACAAAACAATAAGAATAATATTAACATTAATAAAGTATTAAAATAAGATAAGAATAGCCATTAGCTGATTATAAAATGTGATATAATTACTAATAAACAACAATATTTCTGAAATAACATTTAAATTCAGTTGTCTATTCACTGATGCAGATGTCGTGTTGCTCTTGCTGTTTTGAGCCTTTTGGTTTTATTAATAACACATTTTCATTGCACGCTGGTCTAGATGTTGATCGCTGCTGAATGTGGTCTGTTTTTCACCTCGTCACATCTCGTACAGATGCATGTGTTTATGTTTGTAAGCGAGACCTATCTTGTGCTGTTTCTGGTTTTACAGGAGTATTTTTATACGTGTAACCTGGTTCGGTGTGAGCTCAGAGCTTGGTTTGTTTCTAGAGAAGGGAAGTGTGAGCAAGCGTGTGTTTCTCTAGCGTGTGAGGTTGAGTCTGGCTGGATCTGTGTGGGAAAGCTGATTAGCTGCTGACGACCCAGATCTCTGCTTTCATTAAGTGCATACAACAAAAGAGCTATTGTAATGACTGTTGGACATGCAGGCTCGCTGCCTCAGAGACTGCAGTGACTCACTTGGGTGTTAAATTGACCACATCTAAGAAATGCTAAATAGTAGGGGTGTAAGCATTCACTTCTTTTCTTGATACAATGATTACGAATCCTGCTGATGCAAATGCATGAATCTCGAAAGTCGAAACATGGATTTTTGAATCATGAATCATTTGCTTCAGTCAAGATAATGCACTCAGGCCAAACACAAGGTGGATGAGATTGTTTGTTCATCAGAACCGATTTGGAGAAATGCATCAGTGTCTCAGCAATGCATGCTCTGCAGTGAATGGGTGCCGTCATAATGAAAGTCCAAACAGCTGATAAAACATCACAATAATACACACCACTCCAGTCGAACAGTTAATGCCTTGAGAAGACAAAAGCTGCGTGTCCATAACACACAAATTAGTCCATAGCATTAGTCCATAATCCATAATGCTTCCTCCAGTGAAAAAGTCCATACCTTGTCTTTCTCTCACATCAAAATCCACCAATATGTCTGTTTTGTCTTGTAAACGCTGCTTGATCTGAGCATACTTCTCTCCTGGTTCAGAAAATACCATCTTTTCACTGGAGGAAGCGTTATTATGGACCCATATTTTAGCTAGACGCAACATTTTAAGATAAAAATATCTTAAAGATGGATTTGTTTCTTACAAACATGCATCTAGTCACTTCTCAAGACATTAACTGATGGACTGGAGTGGTGTGGATTATTGTGATGTGTTTATCAGACTCTCATTCTGACGGCACCCATTCACTGCAGAGCATCCACTGCTGAGACACTGATGCAGTGCTACGTTAAATATTAGGAGAAGGATTTCAATAATCCTTTGAATGCATTAATAGACATCAAATCGAATCGACCCAAAGATTCACACCAACTACGGCTCTTCTGAAAGCACTCCTTTCATTCACTTCTCTCTCTGTGTGTTTAGGGTCGAACTACACCATGTCTAATGGAGGGGGCGGAGGCGGGGCCAGTATCTCCACCCACCTGCTGGACCTGCTGGAGGAGCCCATTCCAGGCGTGGGGAACCTACGACGACTTCCACACCATCGACTGGGTCAGAGAGAAGTGCAAAGACCGAGAGCGACACCGCAAGGTGCGATCAGTGCGCGTCTGTGACGCAAACAGTGTGTTCTTTACCACACTAACACCAAATACCACAATAGAGTTAATCTAGTTCATAAAAAACTTCACAGAGAGCCCAATTTCATTCATTTATTATTGAACACCGTCTCATTTAGTTCATTCATTCATTTTAACTGTGGAAACTTGAACTACATCTCTGTTGGTTTTATTTATTTATGCATTCATTTATTCATTCATAGACACTTGAAGTCAATCTTTATTCTTTACTTGAACATTATCCGTTTTGTATTTATGCTTTATTATTAATATTATATTATAATGTCTTCATTATTCATTAAATTAAACAATTTATGTTTACCGTTTGTTTACTTATTGAATTTTAAATTCATCTATCTATTAATTTATACATTTTTGAATACATTTATTTATTTGTTTGTTTTTGGAAACTTTACCTCAATCTATATTTTACGTATTATTTTTTTTTCAGTCTGCATTTATTTACTTATGCAAACTTCATGGATACAAAAGATAATAATATTATAAGAAGTGAATATTATATCATATTTGAAAATCAGTAATGCAACAAATATGATCAGTACTATTGCTGTGAACTAGTTTTCTCCTTCATCAAATGTATCTAATTATGTATTTAATATAATAATATCACATTAAAATAAGAAACCAGTAATTATAATGCTTTAATCAATGTAATAATAATTTGATATAATGCATTGTATTTGTTTGTTACGGTGCATTAGGCTGCACACACACATTGAAGCGTGATTATTTGAATGGCGTTGTTCAGGCGAATGGGCTTCCTGCTTGAGGAAGTGATACTGTGGTTTGCACACTGAGCAGCTGCAGGGATCATGTCTGCTAGAAACCACAGATCCTGAATCAGCACGTCTCTGCATCTCTGTTTACTCCTGTTCTCTCCGTCTGTGTAGATTAACAGTAAAAAGAAGGAATCGGCTTGGGAATTCACCAAGAGTCTGTGCGACGCCTGGTCCGGGTGGCTGGCACACACACACACACACACACTATTACACTTTCTAGCACACGGTTCCTCAAATCTTTCCTGGAGGTCCAATCTGCTGCAGAGTTTAGCTCAACCCTGATCAAACTCACTACCTGTGATTGTCCACATCTCTCTAGAAGCTGTTCTTTCAAACTCACTTTCACACAGTGAGCCATGAACACACACACACACACACACACACACACACACACACACACTCTCTTATGGTTTCTCACATTGTTGCACACACACACACACACACTCTCTTACGGTTTCTCTCATATTTAAGCTGTTCTTTCAAACACACTTTCACACAGTGAGCCGCCCGAACACACACACACACACACACACACACACACACACTCTCTTACGGTTTCTCTCTAGAAGCTGTTCTTTCAAACACACTTTCACACAGTGAGCTGCCCGAACACACACACACACACACACACACACTATTACTGTTTCTCTCTAGCACACGGTTCCTCAAATCTTTCTCTAGCGATCCAATCTGCTGCAGAGTTTAGCTCAAACCCTGATCAAACTCACTACCTGTGATTGTCTAATGATCTTGAAGACTCTGATTAGCACGCTCAGGTGTGTTTGATTCTTTCAAACTCACTTTCACACAGTGAGCCGCCCAATATGGCGCGCGCACACACACACACACACACACACACACACACACTCTTACGGTTTCTCTCTAGAAGCTGTTCTGCACACACACACACACACACACTCTTACGATTTCTCTCTAGAAGCTGTTCTTTCAAACTCACATTCACATATTGAGCACACACACACACACACACACACACACTCTCTTACGGTTTCTCTCTAGAAGCTGTTCTTTCAAACTCACTTTCACGCAGTGAGCCGCCCAATATGGTTTCTCTCTGCATACACACACACACACACACACACACACTCACACACACTCTTACGGTTTCTCTCTAGAAGCTGTTCTTTCAAACACACTTTCAATCATTGAGCCGCCCACTATAGTTTCTCACTCACTCACTCACACTCACACTCACACACTCACACACTCACACACACACACACACACACAGGGAAACTATTGTGAGGTCGTCAGATACTAGTGTAAGCGACACTGTAACAGACTTTAAATTATAAAAATGTCTCATTGAATGCAGATGAACTGAGTGAAGCTAGTCTGCAGTAGAGAGAATCGCAGAAGAGTTATGTTAATTTGGTTTAAAATATTTCTCTCTAAATTCAGTCCCCGGATGATCTTTGAAATGACTCATAACCAGAAAGCGCTCTGTTAACCGAGCTGTTAGACTAGTTCAGATAGAGCCGAGGTCCTGAGCACACAGCGCTCTGCACAGTTTGTGTCTCTCTCAGTTCAGTTCTTGGAGCAGGACTCGACGCTGAGGATTTACTCTACTGTGCTTCAGTTCTCTTACTCGCCCTGTCGATAATTTCACCGGCCCTGCCACAAAAAATACAATAGTTGTTGCTATCATTGTTTTTGACCCTGTTATCTTGTATTCTAATAAATAAGCTCATATGACACATTTTAGAGACCGGTTAAATTTTCTAATTCTTGATTTTTATTTCATTACCACAGCACTAACAAATATAAAGTTCAAACTAGTGTAGTCGCGGTACCAAAACTTCAGTAATCGGTACCGATACCAGAGAAAATCCACGGTTCTCGGTACCGATGCAAAACACAAAACATGCTAATTAAAAAACACACTAAATATTAATAAATTCAAACACAATGTACAACAATCAATGCCATTCTTTATACTTATTTAAAAATTGAATTACTTATTCTAAACTTATTTAGAAGATGATGTTTACGTTAAAACTGAAACCAAGCCGTTCACACAGAACGCATGTTTATGGCATTCTCTCGAGGGACATCCATCAGCGTTGCACTCGCGTCTCACACGAGAGAGTCGGATATTTAGAAAGCCATTTAAAATTATTATAAGTTCAACTTTGAAAAAAATCTCAACTTTATAGCGTGACGGGTCTCTCCCCGTTCCACTGCATCTCGTGTTTTTAGATGAAAACATTTACGTTACTCTTTGTGATTGGTTTCTAATTGTTTAAGCAACTTAACTATATACGGTTAAACATCATTTTAAACATTATGCACATTTTTCAAAGGTAGTCGTGTGATTTTATGCTTTGAAGAAAGCGTGCATTAGTAATATTTAGCTCGATGCGCCCTCTTGTGGCCTCTGGAGAGAAGACAAAAGCTTGTTTTCCCCTAACTGAAATTCTGATATAATTCGAATTTTGATGATATTGAAGTACAAAATTCGAATTGAGTTTTCCAGCCATTTTGACTAGTGACCGACCGATATTGATATTTTTATAACCGATGCAGATTATTTGCACATTCGATAACCGATATTTATTTACTGTTATAAAGTGCATAAATAACAGAGTGAAGTAAGTCTATTTTTTTCAAAACCGATAATATCGGAGGCGTGTGTCTCAGCGCCATGTGGTTCAATCACGAGCAGTGCTGCTGGGACTCCAACGAGACCACCTTCGCCGAGAGAGACAAGTGTCCTCAGTGGAAGACGTGGGCCGAACTCATTCTGGGTCAGGCCGAGGTCAGCGTCAAACTCTGTATACACTGCTGTTCAGAGCCATTTCTTCTGTTAGGAGTTTACACTTTTATCATGTGACACTGAAGACTGGAGTAATGATGCTGAAAATACAGCGCTGCATCACGGGAATACATCACATTTTACTATATATTCACATAGAAAACACCTATTTTAAATTGTGATAATATTCCAGATTTTAACATTACAATACAAAGCGCATAATATTACAACAATAACACCTTGCTGGTCTGCAATGACGTATCATGTCTGCGCAGAGATATGCAAATATATATGTTGACAGGCATGTCGTAGCGTAGCGTAGTCCTGGGACGGAGATGATATGATTGGACAAACATTTCATGGTCCTACGCCTTCCACAGATATATTATAAATACATTTAGACCATGTAACGTAATGATTGCCATCAGAATATGAAGAGACTTTCATCCGGCATAACAACACGTTTTTGAACCAAATCCCCGCCCTGCCTTTAAAACCGGTTTCACCTCATATCTTTTTTCTTTTGGTGTCCGGTTTTTCTTGTGGGACGTTATTGACGTGTTACGGGTAAAACCTAGGCTTACTATAACAGCTATAATTAAACACATGGTTTCTTTAAATTGTCTTTCGGGTCAGTAAAAGATCACTGAAAACTGGAGAAATTATGCTGAAAATTAAACTTTTCATAACGGAATACATTACATTTTACAGCATATTCACATTGAAAACTGTTATTTGAAATGGTAATAATATCACTGTATTTGTAGTTAAATGCATGCAGCCCTGGTGAGCAGAAGAGACTACGACCCCGCGCTTCTAGTGTTATTTACACGGATGAACTGTGATGTTTGGCTCTCTGGTGTTTTGTGGTCTAGGGTCCAGGCTCCTATATAATGAACTACTTCATGTTCACGTTCTGGGCGCTGTCCTTCGCCTTCCTGGCCGTGTCTCTGGTGAAGGTGTTTGCGCCGTACGCCTGCGGCTCTGGAATACCTGAGGTAAGCCGAAACAGACCATCACCTACAGACTGGGTCAAGCCGGTTACACTGGACGTGAAGGGGTGTGCATAAGACTGACAGGACACCTTCATAATCATGACACATTTCATGAATATAAAGGTTTTTATGCATGTTTATGGCAAGTGTCATTCACTCAGTTATGTCATTTTTAATGCAAAGATGACGTTGTTTGAGATGTCTTTGTTATGGGATAGGTCAAATAATGTCATCTTTGCATTAAAATTACATAACTGAGCGAATGACACTTGCCATAAACATGCATAAAAACCTTTATATTCATAACATGTCACGATTATGAAGGTGTCATGTCAGTCTTCAAGTAGTGTAACCGGTTTACCTCATATTTCACCATCAATGGGATTTTGGAGCAACCAGTTTTGCGAGTTGGTCATTATTGATGCATTGATAATTTTTTTTAATTTTTTACCATAAAATGTTGCTAAATGCATAGCTGTTTAAATTGTCTGAGTATTACAATTGACATGAGTAATAAGTGTTACATGATTATGTGGTAACACTTTACCATTTGTTAACATTAGTTACTGTATTAACAAACATGAACAATGCATTTATTACACTATTCATCTTCATTCATCTTCGTTAATAAAAATAGTTGTTCATTGATTATTCATGTTATTTCACAGCACAACTTCTGATTTTAATAATGCATTATTAAATGCTGAAATTAACATTAAGATTAATAAATGCTGTAGAAGTATTGTTCATGTTTACTAATGTTAACTAATGAACCTTATTGTAAAGTGTTACCATAATATTTATAATATGAATATATGCAGAGTATCAGGGGTTCATAGTTTTATGCACTGCAGCAAAGTGGGAAATTTAGCATAAATTGAGCTCAAAGTGTTGATTTCTATTTAATAATAAAGGTGTATTTCCTGTGAATTAAATATTTGTATGATATTTTTTCTTAATTTCAGGAAAAGTTCAGCTGGACAGGTAGTCAAGATAATATTTGTAGGATTATTAGCTAAAGCTAAAACCATCATGAAAAAAAAGAAATGCAAAATAAACTTGAAAAAAAATATAATTTTTTTAAAGAAAAAATAAACTATATATAGGCATATATATATTTTTAAAGTAATACAATATTTTTTTTTTATTTAATTTAAATGAAAACTAATATATATATATAATATATATATACAATAGTATCTCAATAATACAAAAATAACCCTGGCTATTATTTGTCCCTCCGTTATACTGTAGAAAGCATCATAATGCTATTTCTTGAATCACAATTTTTTGCGCATGTGTAGAAATGAATGCGTAATTTTAATTGTTGAAAATATTCCTCAATAGTTTTTTTGTTAAGTTCTTATTTTCTTTTACATGAGTTAATCTAACGTATTTAACAGTTATCACAACAGCAGCAACCAAAGCATTGGATGTGTGCCGCTGAAGCAGTAAAGATCACGGGGCACAAACTGAACCGAACCGGTGCCAGATGATGTTTGATGATCGCTCTTTAATTATGTGTGTTTTGTAGTCATACCTGTGTTCTCGCTCTCTTCCGTCCTGCAGATCAAAACCATCCTGAGCGGTTTCATCATCCGCGGGTATCTGGGTAAGTGGACGCTGGTGATAAAGACCATCACGCTGGTTCTGGCCGTGGCGTCGGGTCTCAGTCTGGGGAAGGAAGGGCCGCTGGTCCACGTGGCCTGCTGCTGCGGGAACATCTTTTCCTACCTCTTCCCCAAATACAGCAAAAACGAGGCCAAGAAACGAGAGGTGAGACACGGTTTCAAGGTCTGTGTTTCTTCCACCCGTGACTAGAGATCGACCGATATATCGGTTTACCGATATTTCCCCCCGATATTTAAGCATTTTACCATAATCGGATATCACACACACACACCTGGAGCAGTGGACACACACACACACACACACACACCTGGAGCAGTGGACACACACACACACCTGGAGCAGTGGGGACACACACACACACACACCTGGAGCAGTGGACACACACACACACACACACACCTGGAGCAGTGCACACACACACACACACACCTGGAGCAGTGGACACACACACACACACACACACCTGGAGCAGTGGGGACACACACACACACACCTGGAGCAGTGGACACACACACACACACACACCTGGAGCAGTGGACACACACACACACCTGGAGCAGTGGGGACACACACACACACACCTGGAGCAGTGGGGACACACACACACACCTGGAGCAGTGGGGACACACACACACACCTGGAGCAGTGGACACACACACACACACCTGGAGCAGTGGACACACACACACACACACCTGGAGCAGTGGACACACACACACACCTGGAGCAGTGGGGACACACACACACACCTGGAGCAGTGGACACACACACACACCTGGAGCAGTGGGGACACACACACACACACACACACACACACACCTGGAGCAGTGGACACACACACACACACACACACCTGGAGCAGTGGACACACACACACACCTGGATCAGTGGACACACACACCTGGAGCAGTGGACACACACACACACACACACACACCTAGAGCGGTGGACACACACACACACACACACACCTGGAGCAGTGGACACTGTTCACTCAGGAGAAGCTCCAGCACGACCACCGTATTCTAAAAATTTTCTAAAAAATCAATATCAGTCGATCACTAGCTGTGACTCTGCTCGTCTCTCTCCCGCAGGTTTTGTCGGCGGCGTCAGCGGCTGGCGTGTCGGTGGCTTTCGGGGCTCCTATAGGAGGAGTGCTGTTCAGTCTGGAGGAGGTCAGTCTGCATTCATGTGATTAAAAATACTGGAAAACTGTGAAATATTATTAGAATGTAAAACTGCTGTTTTCTGTGTGAATGTACTGTAAAACAGAGCCATAACAAGTCCCCCCCAATAATTAGAAATGGCCAAATGTCCCCCTCAATATGTGAAACTCTTGCACTGGTCCTCCACTACGCAGCACTCTTGTTAGGATGACAAATAAAGCTTTAAAAGTAACATTTTCAGCCTTGGCGGGGTAACGGCGCTCGTCAAAGTGAACTGGCCAATCAAATTCAAAGTAGGCGGGGTTTAGCGTTCACAGATGCTGAGTGAGAGAATAATGAGAGCGAGGCAAGATAATAATCATTAATATTAGTCAGTTATATGATAGAAATGTTAAATGGTCGACAGTTATATTTAGTGACGCAACTTCCTCAAATATGCTCATTTAGAGAGAGAGAGAGATGAAATGTGCGTGTGTTAATTATCTGCATCTGTTTGTCTGTCCCTACAAACAATAAAACTGTGAACTTAGTCGCAACTCAATTAGATATTAGTCAGTTTTATGTTAGAAATGTTAACTCCAGTCTTCAGTGTCACATGATCTTCAGAAATCATAATAATACACTGATTTACTGCTCCAGACACATTTATTAATATCAATATTAAAAACAGTTGTGCTTCATATTTTTGTGGAAACCATAATAAAAAAAATTACAGTATTGATGAATAGAAAGCTCAAAGAACTGCATTCATTTGAAAACAAAATATTTTGTAACATTATAAATGTCTTTGTCACTTTTGATCAATATATAATTATTCCTTCCTGAAAAAAGTGCTTATTTTCATTAAAAAATCACACTGAACTCAAACTGGCATGAAATGATCTGCCATATCAGCCGTAAGTGACTAACAGTACAATAACATGTAAATATAATTGCCATAAATTTATTTAAAATAGTTTTTTATCAGAATATAGATTTATTTAAATTTATGGCCATTAGAAATGTTGTCTATATTTAATTATTACCTTTATCTTACACTTTTTGTTGTTGTTGTATGCCTGTATAAAATACTGAATCCAAACTGAGCTGATCGTTTGTGATATTGTTCTCCATATCAGACATAATTTATAGTAGACCAATATTGATAAGCAACGGTTTATTAGACCTACTAGACTAGATCGCATTGACTGTGTTTATTTAAACCGTTGTGAGCAGTCCCAATGAAAGCAAGCGCTTGATAAACGAATCAATATAAACATATTCTCATCTCTATCTGTTCCTGGTTGTTTTCCAGCTAATTGCAGAGGTGTGTTTCTGGCGTTTGTCTCTCAGGTGAGCTATTATTTCCCTCTGAAGACTCTGTGGCGCTCGTTCTTCGCCGCTCTGGTGGCGGCGTTCGTGCTGCGCTCCATCAACCCGTTCGGGAACAGTCGCCTGGTGCTGTTTTACGTGGAGTACCACACACCCTGGTACGTGTTCGAGCTCTTCCCCTTCATCCTGCTGGGGGTGTTCGGAGGCCTGTGGGGGGCCTTCTTCATCCGGGCCAACATCGCCTGGTGCCGCCGCCGCAAGTCCACGCGCTTCGGTACGCACATGACCTCTGCATTACACTTGGACTACGCCAGGATTAGGCCGTAGTTCAATCAGCACATTTAATGAACACGCTTAGACAAAACATCACTGTGAGACAAAACAAAGACACTGGTGTGTTTTAAGATCAGTCAGAGCAAGTTTATTTAGTTTAAACAGCTCAGGCTTAGATTTTAGTCTGGGACTAGGTTTAAGCCTCGTCTGTGAAGTGTTGTCAAAAATCAGTTCTGCATTTAATAATAATAATAATAACCACAGTCATGTATATTGAGCACTATGGCCAATAAGCGGTGTTTATGAATCCGCTCAAATGTTAGCGAAAGTAATGTTTTTAAAATTGCAGAAGCGACTGGTACCAAAGTCAGTGCTTTTGACAACACTAGATACACTATTATGGGTTTTGTTCAGATTTAGTGGCCAGTTTATTACAGTTTATGACCCAAAAAAGTGTTATTTTTATTTAATGGCAATAAAAGGTAAATAAAATCAGTTATCTGTAGTCTCTCTATTTTGTTTATTACAGATTTATGCATTTTATTTATTTCCATTTAATGGCCACATTTTTTTTAAGTGTATCTTTTATGTATGTTATGTATGTTTTAATAGATTACATATTTTATTTTCAATTTTATCAACATTTTATTTTTACATATTTTTATTCATGTTTTTAACCGATTATATATTTATCTAAATCTTTTATGACCATAACATTCAAAAAAATATTTTATTTTGTTTTTGATCAAATGTTTTAAGTATTTTTTATATCTTGAATTAAATAAAAAAAATATTTAGATTTCACGTAAATCCTAGATAAAGTTTTAGTAATTTTATGTCATTTTTATCCATTTTTGTTTTTCAAAACATGTCTATATTTTCCATTTTTATTTTTAGTTTATTCAGTTTATTTATATTAGTATAACAAAACTGAGACATGTTCTCTTAATAACTAGCTTTTTGTTCAAATTTAAGTTTATTTTATTTCAAGTAATGCATTTTTTAAATGGTTTTAGTTAATCATAACCTTGGTTAGTGTTTCTATCTTTCATTGTTCATTTATTTAGCTTTAGTTTACATTTTTAACGACGAAAATGAAAATAAAATGAATTTGAAGATTTTTTAATATGCATTTTATGTAGTTAATGTTTTTGTATATAGTGATAATGTAATAAGAGCATGTTTTTTAGGCCGGTACCCGGTGCTGGAGGTGATCACGGTCGCTGCTATCACGGCCATCGTGGCGTTCCCGAACCCGTACACGCGGCAGAACACCAGCGAGCTGATCAAAGAGCTGTTCACGGACTGCGGGCCGCTGGAGACGTCTCAGCTCTGCCAGTACCGCAGCCAGATGAACGGCAGCCGGGCGTATCCCGAGGGATCGGACGCCGCCGCCGCCCCCGGCGTCTACACGGCCATGTGGCAGCTCAGCCTGGCGCTCGTCTTCAAGATCATCATGACCATCTTCACCTTCGGGCTCAAGGTCAGAAAACACCGCGTGCGCTTGCTCTAATGAGATATCACTATCAGTCCAAACGGTGCCAGGGAAAGTTACCGCAGCATTTAAAACCAGCGCTGATCGAACACGTATTATTTGAAGTGCACACAACAGGCGTTTCATGCACATGTACATAGCTCTGGATCATCTTCCTGTTGAACATTTGTTTTTCTGACAATCTTTGCGGAAAAAACTTGGATGAATTCTATGTTGCATGAATTCACAATTTGCATTTCATTTGCATGTAATAGCCCTAAATAGAGACTTCGTTTTAAATGCATCGCTATACAATCTTTAAGATTACAGCTTTGTATTGATTTACTTTATTTTAAATTATGGCCCTACAATTAAGTATCTCTCTTTTTGTGTGTGCTTAACACATTACAGATTTATTTCGCATACATTTTCTCTGTAAATTTTAAAAAGTCTTGCATTTTATTTATAGATTACTGATTTGTTTTGTTTAATTTTATGGTCGTACTTTTATTTTTTTTTTTTTTTTTTTTTTTTTTTTTGGTTAGATTTATGTATATTATTAATTTTAAATTATGGTCATAAAATAAATGTATTTTATTTGTATTTTTTACAGATTTATTTATGTATCCATGTATATGACCTACCATTTTAAAGTTTATTTTTATTTTATTTTTTATGTATTTTATTTATTAGAATTTTGTTCATAATGAATGGTCACAAAAATGTGTTTATTATGTGTTTTTAACAGATTACAATTTTTTTTATCTAAATGTTACTGCCATCATTTTTGTACTTTTTTAAAGTGCATATTATTTGTGGTTTTAAACAATATTATCATAGTCACACCAATTATAGTTGAACATTGTGTGCATCAACTTCAAAAAATAACCTTAAAATGTTTTTTGAGAAGTTTGTCCTAATTGTGCAAACCTATTCTAGGTGGTGGTTACCAATCGTACCCAAACGGAGTAGCAGTGTTTCTCCAGTGACGTGTTGTGTGTTTGCTGTGGTCAGGTGCCGTCGGGGCTGTTCATCCCCAGTATGGCCATCGGGGCGATCGCGGGGCGTATCGTGGGCATCGCTGTGGAGCAGCTGGCGTATTATCATCACGACTGGTTTCTGTTCAGAGAGTGGTGTGAGGTTGGCGCTGACTGCATCACGCCGGGGCTGTACGCCATGGTGGGCGCCGCGGCCTGTCTGGGTGCGTATGCATGCTTTCAGCTTTCTCTGCGTCCTTTTCCCTTCTGGGATGGGCGTAAAAATATACCACGATCATCTCTGGTATTTGCTGCGATGACTATATCAATGACGATAATTCAGGGAATCTTATGCATCCACTAAGAGACAAAAAAAATCTAAGTATTATCTTATTTTTACCCTGTTGTTGTGAGTATTATGGAGTACACGTGTAATGTAATGACACAGATGACGCTCCAGGAAATCCCTAATATGGACAAAATATCCAGTTATGGCTTTATAAAATGGTTTATCTGCAATCTTGGGTATCTTTATAAGGATAAAGTATATTTATAATGCAATGCTCATCGACATAGCCTCTATCACTGTATATAATACTATAAAATAATACGATTTCTGTCATTCTGTGATGTGAAGCGACGTCTGATCACTCGACTAATGTTATGAAGTTAATTTGGAGAAAAAATGTCAATAAATGATATTTGTGTTGGACAACAGGTTTGTAAACAGGCAAACCTGTGCTGCTGTAGTACATTTATTACATTAATATGTGTCCCTGGAGCACAAAAGCAGTCATAAGCAGCTCGGGTATATTTGGAGCAATAGCCAGAAATAGCATTGTATGGGTCAAAATTATAAAATTTTATTTTATGCCAAAAATCATTCGGATATTAAGTAAAGATCATGTTACATTAAGATATTTAGTAAATATCCTATCATATATATATCAAAACTTAATTTTTGATTAGTAATATGCATTGCTAAGAACTTCATTTGGACGACTTTAAAGATGATTTTCTCAATATTTATATTTTTTGCACCCTTCCAGATTTTCAAATAATTGCATCTCAGCCAAATATTATCCTATCATAACAAACCATACCTCAATGGAAAGCTTATGTATTCAGATAATTTCAGAAAAATTGACCATTTGTGGTCCAGGGTCACATATGTCAACAACTAGGCTTTATCGTTATTATTGCAGGAAGATTAATTCTCATCGTAGGGATAATTTTATTATATCCTAACCGATAAGACCTCGCTCATCCCTACCGCAGCCTCTCTAATGTGTGCTGTGTGTTTGTGAAGGCGGCGTGACGCGTATGACGGTGTCTCTGGTGGTCATCGTGTTCGAGCTGACCGGCGGGCTGGAGTACATCGTTCCTCTCATGGCGGCCGTGATGACCAGCAAATGGGTCGGCGACGCTTTCGGGAGGGAGGGAATCTACGAAGCCCACATCCGTCTGAACGGATACCCCTTCCTAGACGCCAAGGAGGAGTTCACGCACACCACGCTGGCGCGGGAAGTGATGCGTCCTCGGCGTAACGACCCGCCGCTGGCCGTGCTGACGCAGGACGACATGACCCTCGCCCAGCTGCAGAGCATCATCTCCGAAACCAGCTGCAACGGCTTCCCCGTCATCGTCTCTCACGAGTCGCAGAGACTGGTGGGATTCGCGCTGCGCAGGGATATAACCATCGCTATAGGTGAGAGACGTCACGCTTCAGTCGGCTTGGACGCAGATATTCTCACCTTTCTGTTCTTACTACACTGAAATTATGTTGACCACTTCAGTATTTTCAGGTTGCACCAACACAAAAATATCATTATCACTGTGAAGAAGTATTATAAAAGTGCTGCAATTTTATCTGTTGAATTTGGCATGAAATACATTTTCTAAATGCATGTTAAGTCTCTTCTGCTCACCAAGGCTGCATTTATTGCATAGTTAAAATACTGTAATATTTTGAAATATTGTTAGAATTTACTATACGTGTATATTGTGAAATGTAATTTATTTCTGTGATTAAAGCTGTATTTTCAGCATCATTACTGCAGTCTTCAGTGTCACATGATCTTCAGAAATCATTATAATATACTGATTTACTGCTCGAGGAACATTTCTGATTATTATTAATGTTGAGAAGAGTTGTGCTGCACAATATTTTTGTTGAGACAGTGATATATTTTTATTCAGGATTCTTTGATGAACAAAGTTTATTTGATATAGAAGTCTTTTTTAACATTATAAATGTATTTACGTCACTTTTGATCAGTTTAATGCATCCTTGCTGAATAATTTATTTCAAAATTAAATTTAATAAAGTACATATCAGCCATAATAGACCACCAATAACACAAAATGTGTACAAAAAAATATTTTGTGACCATTATTTTATTTAATGGTCATAAAAAGTAAATAAAAAAATCAAATTTTATTTTTTTTTTTTTTTTACATTTTACAGATTTATTTCATTTATTTTAGGGCCAACAAATAATAAAATAAAACACTATTAAAGGTTTATTGACCCCAAACTTTTGAATAGGAGTCTATATGTAAAGCTGTAATTAAAAATGTAAAAACACTCTCTTTGTCTCATCATAATATGAGTTTAAATGATAATTGCTATGAAAATAATTATTATTGTTGCTAAATGTTTTTTTTTTTTGGTGTAAAATGTCACCTGTAGATGTTTATTATAATTGATTATCTTACTGTAGAAACACACATCAGTTTCTCTGTCCACGAATCGACCGCTAAAACGACTGAAAGATGTTCTTGTGTCTCGTCTCTTCAGAAAACACCCGGCGTAAGCAGGAGGGCATAGTGCTGAACTCACGGGTGTATTTTACCCAGCATGCCCCGACCCTCCCGGCCGACAGCCCGCGGCCGCTGAAGCTGCGCAGCATCCTGGACATGAGCCCCTTCACCGTCACCGACCACACGCCCATGGAGATCGTGGTGGACATCTTCCGCAAGCTCGGCCTGCGCCAGTGCCTCGTGACGCACAACGGGTGAGTGACCGCCGATTCTGTGTTTGAACTAACGAGCGGCCCGTCAGCAGAGACGCACTCACAGACTCAGACGCGCATGCACTCGCACTCACAGACTCACACTCGCACTCACTCGCACTCACAGACTCACGCGCACACTCGCACAGACTCATGCACTCGCACTCACAGACTCACACACTCGCACTCACACACACTCACAGACTCAGACGCGCATGCACTCGCACTCACAGACTCACACGCGCACACACACTCACAGACTCAGACGCGCATGCACTCGCACTCACAGACTCACACACTCGCACTCACACACAGACTCAGACGCGCATGCACTCGCACTCACACACTCGCACTCACACACACTCACAGACTCAGACGCGCATGCACTCGCACTCACAGACTCACACACTCGCACTCACACACACTCACAGACTCAGACGCGCATGCACTCGCACTCACAGACTCACACACTCACACACTCACAGACTCAGACGCGCACACACTCACACTCACAGACTCACACGCGCAC
Organism: Gymnocypris eckloni scoliostomus; assembly: GCA_027564155.1. Lineage (NCBI taxonomy): Eukaryota > Metazoa > Chordata > Actinopteri > Cypriniformes > Cyprinidae > Gymnocypris > Gymnocypris eckloni. Next base: position 38,257,874 of record CM050413.1, on the reverse strand, counting down.
TCACACACAGACTCAGGCAGCGCATGCACTGCACTCACACACTCGCACTCACACACACTCACAGACTCAGGCGCATGCACTCGCACTCACAGACTCACACACTCGCACTCACACACACTCACAGACTCAGACGCGCATGCACTCGCACTCACACACACTCACAGACTCAGACGCAGCGCATGCACTCGCACACACAGACTCACACCACACTCACAGACTCAGGCACTCGCACTCGCACTCACAGACTCACACGCGCACACACTCGCACTCACAGACTCAGGCACGCATGCACTCGCACTCACAGACTCACACACTCGCACTCACGCACTCACAGACTCAGGCAGCATGCACTCGCACTCACAGACTCACACACTCGCACACTCACACACTCACAGACTCAGGCACGCACAGCACTCGCACTCACACACTCGCACTCACACAGACTCACAGCACTGCACTCGCACTCACAGACTCACACACTCGCACTCACACACACTCACAGACTCAGGCGCGCATGCACTCGCACTCACACACTCGCACACACACACACACTCCTGCTGCACTCACAGACTCACACACACACACACTCACACACATGAGGATTCACATGCTTCTCAGCTGCTAGTCTCCTGCTCACACCTGGCCCGCACACACACACACACACTCACACACACACGTCTGCTGATGAGCTTCAGTCGATGTGTCGTGCGTATTCTCCTGCTAAACCACTGATCACACACCCACACACACACTCTCACACACACACGTCTGCTGATGAGCATCAGTCGATGTGTCGTGCGTATGAGGATTCACATGCTTCTCAGCTGCTAGTCTCCTGCTAAACCACTGATGCGCGCGCTCACACACACACACACACACTCACTCGCACGCACGCACGCACACACACACACTCACACTCGCACACATACACACACACACACACTTTGTCTGAATACAGCACTTGTCACATGCTGTTTGGTCTTGGGGTATTTTAACGAGTATGAGTACAAGAGCTAGGTATCGGCCCGATACTGGTGCATCCCTGTTTTCAAATATAAACAGTGCATTAAGATTTCTCAGTATTACTGTATTTCTGATATTTAAAAAAGCCTTGGTGAGCAAGAGACTTCTTTCAAAAACAATAAAAAAGTATTTTGGACAGTATCGTATTTTACGAGAATCGGCTCAAACTGCCGTTATATGTGAAATACTTCAAATCTATGATTACGCTATTTTTTACCATCATTCATAAATGGCCAAACTTCGATTTTTTATATTTTATTTTATATATAGTTTAAATGTATGCATTTACTAGATGCATTTGTTTTAATCCAAAGCAACTTATTTAATCAGAAGTTCAATTTTAGTTACATCTACTTTTAGTTTAATGTAGATACTTTTTGTTTATTACTGTTTTAATGATTTATCCCAGCTAATTAAAGGCTTTTTTCATTACACCAGTGCCTTGGAGTGTTTCATCTTCATTACAATAGACCGTTATAGTTTTGTCCTTTTACTTTAAACAGCAAATGTTAACGCACCCTGCCTTGTGTAGCACATTCAGAAACGAGCGTCTTGGCTTATTTACTGATGTTTATATGTTCTGTGGTTCAGCTGGAGGGAGTGTTAAAGGAGTCAAAGCAGTTACTGGAGACATCTCTGCTGTGTATGTTTATGCATTTTATCATTAGTTTTTATTACAACGAAGCCCATTTTGTACCTATAATTCTGATTAGTGCAACGCATGGATGTCTTGCTTTCCTTACTGCAATTTAAAAAGTTACATTAATTTAATAAATGCATGTTGTCGTACTAATTGTGAACAATTCAGCCATTGCAAACACTACCTTTTAAAAAAATAAAAGTGGTTTATTTTCTTTTTAAAAGTCTCTTGTGCTCACCAAGGCTGCATTTATTTGATCAAAAATACATGAAAAAAAAATACAATTTGAAATATTTGCACAATTTAAGATAACTGTTTTCTATTTAAATACATACTTTAAAATGTAATTCATTTCTGTGATTTAAAAGCAGAGTTTTCAACAGCCGTTAATTACTCCAGACATTAGAAAATAAATTAAAGTTGATTTAATATTCAATTAATTAATTGATCAAATGTATTTAATAAACACTTAAATAATAAGCATTTAAATTCAATGAAACGTTTTAATGATATAATTATTTCTACTGCATTTTATTGTTAAATATAAACATTTAAATGGTGTCTGGTAATAAAAACGTGTTTTCAAACATGCGTTTTAATTTAATTAAAGACCCTGACTGAGCTTAGACCCTATTCTGAGTTACAGATGACAGTATCTTCTCCAGAGAAATAACAAATAACGTGATTGAGTAGTTTTTGTTCCTGTAAAGTCGCCTAATCCTGATTTTATCATAGAATATGTTTTGTTTCACACACACGGTGGTGGCTGATTTTTACAATTTGATTCTGTTCATTTGTTTAATTGCAACTTAACATCTGATTATGATTCGGTAGATTTCTGTTCATGTTGCTTCTGTTGTCTTGTTACTCTTATGTTGTTTTGATTTCTGTTTGTTTGTAATTTTTGTTGCTAAGTGATGGTCGTCACGGTGTGTGTTGCAGGATTGTATTGGGCATCATCACAAAGAAGAATATTTTAGAACACCTGGAAGAGCTCAAGCAGCACGTGGAGCCCTTGGTGATTAGCCCCTCCCACTCTGCCTGTTAGACTCCGCCTCTTAGCATGAAACTTGAGTGAGAGAGAAATAAACAGTTGTGTATGATGACTGCCCTAAAATACCACAGTCGCCATTTCAGCTAGTTAGAGATAAATAAAATATACATGTTGTAGCATTTAAGTGAATTGGATACATTTCTACTCACCGATGTCTGCAAGAGTTTTATACCACCTAACTATTTTTTTATTAAATGCAAAAATGTATTGTGTTGACAACTTGAATAGCAGGTGGTAGAACTGTCCTATATGTGGGGTCCAAAATCTAAATAACGTGCACCAATGTGGCCAGTAACGTGTATTATTAAAGGCGTATTTCTCCAAAGAATGAACATTTGATATTCATTCCCCCCTTAGCTAGGGCTGGGCGATAATTATTGCGATATAATTTTCTTCGATAAAGCGATATGAAGTGTTCGATTATAATGTTTATGCACCAAAAGCAGAAAAAATAGATGTTACTGATTCTGATAATGAACAAATATACCTCTGCATCCTAAACTCAAGCTACTTTCAAATTTCTAAGAGACAAAAAATATTATATTAATATTATCAGGCAACCCAAAACTGTCAATATCACTCATTACAACATGCTGAAACTAAGAATTCAATTTTCCTATTTCGATATTTATTTTAAGGAACATTATTGGTCTGGTTTCTACAACTGTCACTTTGGAGAAAAAAAAATCTGGCTTTAAACTTGAAAGAAATAAAGATTTGACATTTATCGTTATCGATAAAGATTTGACGTTTATCGACTGATACAGGTGAATTATTGTGATGATTGTTTTGTCCATTTCGCCCAGCCCTACCCTCAGGCCATCTAAGCTGTTAGTTTCATCAGAACAGATTTGCAGAAATGTAGTATTACGTCACTACCTCAGCAATGGATGCTCTGTAGTGAATGGGTGCCGTGAGAATGAGAGTCCAAACAGACTGGAGTGGTGTGGATTACTGTGATGTGTTTATCAGACTCTCATTCTGACGGCACCCATTCACTACAGTGCATCCAGACACTGATGTAAGGCTAAACATCTCTAAATCTGTTCCAAGGAAACAAACTCATCTACATCTTGGACATTTTTAGCAAATGTTCATGAACTATTCCTTTAATAAAGTAAATTTTGCTATCATTGTTTTTAAACAACTCTGACATTAGTGAAGCTAGCTTAAGTCTATACTGTATTAAGTTAAGGTGCTTTAGCACTTTTGGTGCGCACCCGGGACCGATAGACGTCAGCGTTCGGTTCGTTTTGATGTGAACGCCGTCTTCTGACCTCGGGGGGGCACACTCGTGAACCGTACCCGGAGTCTGCTTAAAAAGAGCGGTCTGGGGTACGGTTCGCTGCTGATGTGAACGCAATCATACCAAACCGCGGAAGTGAACTGCTATAAATGCCGTATCATTTGATACAAATGTGTTTGTGTTTCATTCACTTTCCTGACGCGCTGCAAGCAGAGAGCTGTATATCTCACTTCTGTTCGTTTAGAGCATGTGCAGTGCATTCATAACGCACTGAAGCGTTGTAAACAAAACAAACGGTTCAAAAACGTGAATATGTAAACGTGCAGAGAGCAATATTATGCATTGTGCCGCCTTCTCAGGCGGTCGTTACAAACAGCTGCTGTCTTGATGACGCAAACGAACCGCTTTGGGTTCGGACCCAAATAAAATATGAACACAGTCCAGCAGGGGCAATCGAACTCGGGTTCGGACCAGGCAATCGCACCAAGTGTGAAATAGCACCCGCATTTTGGACCCTGCTTCCAGGACTTTATTCCTCTGCAGACATCATGTTTCTTGTAAGATTAGCTTTCACTCAGATTGTTGCTCCTTGTTCATCCCTGCAGGGTAGACTAGTCTCACATTAGCCGTGCTGTCTTTAAAGTGCACCTTTCAGTTCTGCATTGTGCACGTGTACTCACAAAGCACATCTAATACACATGCCGTGATGTCCTTCATCAATTTGATTTCTTTGTTTGTTTTCCTTTTGTTTATTGGGACGCCTGGTCTGCGTCCGCTAGGCTACAGATCGATGACATCTGACCCCTCGCGCAGCTCCGCCCTTAAACGATTGGCGAGTAACTGTCATGTGCAGCGGACTATTTTCTCATTCACCAACACATCTATTCATCTCTGTAGTTATAGTAGCTGTTTCTAGGATGCTAGTCGATCTGGAGTGACTCTAGCACTTGTAGTATGTAGTTCAGCAAGTCCCACACCTTGTCCTCTTTCAGTTGTTTGAACCTTTTCACTTTCTTCCTGTCGCAAACATCTTGCAGGCATTTCACCAACATTTCACAAAGGTTTGACAATCATTTCACGAGTGTTTCATGCCTACAGCTCTCGTCAAAATTGTCACACCTTTTTATCTGTGATACAAACTATCATCAAGCTTCAATCCCCTTTAAAGCAAAATCAAGAGCATGTTTAAAGTGTACTTTCACTTTCATTTGATGAAGATAAATTAGTGATTGGGTAGAGATACTGTATCGAGAAAAAGTGTTTGGGGTAAAGCGTTACATAATCACATTGTTTTAGAAGTAACGTGCTGCATTACTTTATAAATACACTCGATAATGCTATAATAAAGTTACTTTTTTGCACTTAAACAAATAAATGCAATCAATGTGGTGCAATCAATCAGATTTTAAATTAATGTAATGCTTTAAGACTGTTCTAACGCTACTAAAATACATTAATGCCGGAACATCACACATTTTGTGAAAGGAAATTAGTTTTGGGTTTCATACACTATCCATTAAGAAAAACAGTGATGCGTTACAAATAACACGCCACATAATCACATTCATTTACAAGCAATGCCACTAGTTAAGTATTGCATTAGCTTGTGCATTATAGTGTGAATTCAAAATACTACTTTACATACGAGGTTACGATGTAGCGTAACTAGTTGCTTTTTAAAATAAAGCAACACTTAATGCACTTAATGCGATTGTTGCAGAAGCAACATGCTGCTAGTTACGAAACATTTTGTATCACTATTTTGAGTTCACACTAAAATGCACAAGTTGTTTCTATACACGCACAACTAATTTACAGTGTGGTGTGACTTCTTCTAACTAATTTCTTAGGTTTTTTATTTTTATTTTTTGCCATAATGTAGCACCTACTGTTTGGCAGTAATGTCCATACATTGCTAATGACATTTAGTTGAACACCTAGCTATATTTTGAATGTTTATTGAGAAAAAATGCATTTAGGTACAGATACCTTATTCACTAGAACGTTACATACACATGCTGCTAGTTTCACAAATTATTGCATTGTTTAATTAACTCTTTAATGGCCAAGTTACTTTAGTACAAGTACTTAACGCACAAAAATAGGGTAACACTGTGGTTTAATGAATATTTTTTTTTTAAAGTAATGCATTTGTAGGAGTAGTGTAACCGCTACTGTAATGCATGGACATTGCAAGACTGTCTTTGCTGCAAGACAATTAAAACAAATGGCAGTATTTTTGGTAGTGGAATAATGCCACGTGCATTAGTTCTTTGAAAGTGCAATGAGCAAGTATTTTGTCCTAGTAACGTTCCCCAACACTGTAAACAATCGAAATGCACAACTTCTATACATCCTTTAAATATGCTCTTGAATTTGTGTTGGACAAATAACTTCACTTTCTTGTTCTCCAAGGCCAGAGTGTGTGGCGTTCACTCACTCTTTCACAAAACACTTGCTTCTCACTGTGTAGGTGCTGTCGGCTCATAGAAATACTCCTAGAGTAACAGCATAACCCTCCACACGCTCTGCCCTTCTTCAAACCGGAGCCTGTCCGCTCTCTGTTGCCAAGCCTGAAGTATGGAGTCATCAACATTGGAGCAAAGATTTGATTCAAAGCGAGACTAGAGTTGCACAAAATGCATTTCGTTGGGACTTCCTTACAAAGCTTGGCAACAGATGTCGTCAGTGCGCTGCGAACATGTCAAAAATGCACTAGTTAATTCTTTCTGTCTCTCTTTTTATAGACGCCTCCTTGGTATTATTACAAAAAAAGATATCCTCCGTCATATGGCCCAGATGGCAAACCAAGACCCCGAGTCCATAATGTTCAACTAGCGTCGTCCTCATCCCGCTACGAGGAAGATGAGAGTGAAGAGGAGGTCCGTTTACTGGACAGCTCATCCCTCTGACCACACGCCCCTACGGTACCCTAAACCGCCCAAGTACTAAACACTAACGGGACCCCTGGATATTTGCACTAGACTCCAAAACGAGTCTTTCGAG
>CM050413.1:38233405-38245905 GCA_027564155.1 Gymnocypris eckloni scoliostomus | reverse complement strand
GCTCAACGGCAGTCAGTTTTTTTCTATAGAGGTTTATTTTGGTCTGTTCTTGTCAAAGAGGTTTGGTAATGTGACGTCAGTGTTTGCACAGAGACACTCCTTCCATATTAAAGACAAATGTTGTGTTATTTCTTTCCACCATTTCCAATCTAAAAGGTCCTTTTAAAATCTCCCACCAAAATGTCTTTAATTTATTATTTGGTAAGTTTTTGCTTCTTTCCTCACATTTGGCATTAAAAAGGCAATTTATCAGGGAAACACTTTTGCTAGATAATGCACAAATTTCAAAATTACAAAAATGCAATGTTTTTATGAATCGCATGATAATGCTTACCGTAGGCTACTGAAGGCATGGGTATGGTTCTCTCCTGCAGACATGGCTCCTGAGGTTTCCAGCTCTGGTGAAACTGATCTTATTGTGAATAGTTTGCCGATGCATGTTATTATAAAGAAAAACTCATCTTCATAATCTTGACTCGAGGTGAATTCACTTCTTCGTCTGAAGCGACTTTATCACCACTTACCTCTAACCACCGATCTGCTTCGACGAACAACGTAAATTACTTCAATATTGTTGAATCCAGTCGATTACAAATCAATATAATATCATGTTCTGCCCTGCTTTTCATTGAAAATATTTTCTACCTACATTTCGTAATTAGTCTGAGACAGTAATTAGCTGTTGTGAATCCAAAATATGTCACTTACATGGTTTTCTGTTATATCGTAATTTGCCTGAAACAGATTAAAATACTTGAACGATTAAAGTCAAACATGCAGTTTGACTAACTCCGCCCACTAATGTGTGAAAGAGATCGTCAACGACACTAACTCCGCCCACTAATGTGTGAAAGAGATCGTCAACGACACTAACTCCGCCCACTAATGTGTGAAAGAGATCGTCAACGACACTAACTCCGCCCACTAATGTGTGAAAGACCGCCCACTAATGTGTGAAAGAGATCGTCAACGACACTAACTCCGCCCACTAATGTGTGAAAGAGATCGTCAACGACACCAACTCCGCCCACTAATGTGTGAAAGAGATCGTCAACGACACTAACTCCGCCCACTAATGTGTGAAAGAGATCGTCAACGACACTAACTCCGCCCACTAATGTGTGAAAGAGATCGTCAACGACACTAACTCCGCCCACTAATGTGTGAAAGAGATCGTCAACGACACCAACTCCGCCCACTAATGTGTGAAGGAGATCGTCAACGACACTAACTCCGCCCACTAATGTGTAAGAGATCGTCAACGACACTAACTCCGCCCACTAATGTGTAAGAGATCGTCAACGACACTAACTCCGCCCACTAATGTGTGAAGGAGATCGTCAACGACACTAACTCCGCCCACTAATGTGTGAAGGAGATCGTCAACGACACTAACTCCGCCCACTAATGTGTGAAGGAGATCGTCAACGACACTAACTCCGCCCACTAATGTGTACAATCAGATAATTGCTTTTATTTGCAATATAAAAATCCTGCTATTTTAACCGTGTAGAAACTAGTAATTTGCACTTAGTGTAAATAGCATCTATAGCTATTTAATTTCATTTAAATTATACTTTTAATAATATTTAATAAGATTAATTCTGTATTAGTGTTACAACAGCCATGCACATTGCAAGTCTAATCAAACATTTTACCTAATTAATAAAATGCGTGTTATAAAACTAAACTTGGAGCAACCTGAGGGCAAATAATTAATTTAGCATGAACTATTTCTTAAAATCATTTTCATTCGCATATGCAAATCAGTAAGTACTTGCCCACACAAGGCCGAGTTCAATAATGCACTCAGCTCAGTACTTACTTCAAACATCTAATAGAAACTGTGTTTTATTCAAGTATTTCAGCTCTTGAGTATCCAGCACCACTTCAGCTGTGAACTCAACAACTTATTTGACCCCTAACGTCAAAGTTTGAGTGGAAGAGACAAGACATTGTTCTTCAAACCACATAAAATGATCAACGAGGAGTAATGATGATACAAAGATCAGAGTGAATGAAGACAAACACAGGGAATCATGGGTACACAGCAGCTTTATTTCACTGAAACTAAAAGGTTTTACAAAGCAAGACTATATATGGCCAGTGTTTCTGGGAAGAGATTAAACATGATTACCGGGGCTCTGTTATAAAGAACTCGTTAGATCCTCAAAAAGACAGGTTCAAATACATCACACACTCGAAAGAAAGAAACCTAGCTGTGCGTCTGAAATCAAACGTAATAATACTATCATTACAGTAACAGTATAAAGACTCCAGTGGAAACTCGACTGACTAAAATGCCTCGTCACCTGACAGATGATAAATAACACACAGATAAAAGCTTTGTCTCTCCGAGTCCAGCACTGAAAACAGATCGACATGCGTTCATGCATTATAAGAGGGAGAGAGATCTTACTGTGCACATCAAATGTTGGATTTCTATTTCAGCCTCAAACAGTGCGAGTGTTTTACGTCCAGCCAAAGGTATTAATCAGCCGTGCGCTCGTTTATTCATGGATCATCTGTAACTACATCCAACAGATCTACTTTATTTCTGATGATGACGACTCGAAATCATGGATTTTCTAAATAAATGGAGAAATTCGCCACAAAATACATTCAGCACGAGTATTCATTGTCATGGGAAATATAACTCACAAAGACATGGATATATTTTACCCCAAAATTCAAAGGGAAAAAAATTGCATGAAGAAAATTTACCATTTTTAGGACTATTCATAATTTCTGGGGATTGTGATATTATAATTTTAGGCAAATGTTGACTCCAAAATCACATTACTGTAATGCAAAACAAATAATAATAAAATACTAATTTATGTATATACAAAGTAATGAAAATATTTTTTACTTTTATTATATAATTGCAAAACAGTACTAACAATTATTCTGTTTAGTTTTAAATTAAATCAATCACAAATACAACCAAGATATATAATTGAATGACTATTGAGTATTTACATTTTACTTTTTGTACAGTAATGAGATTTTTTTTTTAATTGTGCAGTAATGAGATTTTTTTTTAATTGTACAATAATGAGAATTTTTTTTCCATTGCACAGTAATGAGAACATTTATGAAAATGTTACATTAATGAGAACATTTGATAAATCACAATAGCTTTTAAAAATGAAGGGTTAATCTAATTAAAATATCACAACGCAGTGCAGAAATCATGGAAAATGGGATTTATTTTCTTTATGCAAAATACAATTTCTCTTCTACCCGCCCCCCAATTCATTTTAAGGTAAAATATGGCCCTGAAACGTGATTTTGCGAGATTCACCCAAACACATCTTTCCTAAGGTGACTAATAGATAGCAACTACTGAGAAGAAAAACTAATCTTGACCTTTTCGTTCCCCAAGAAAATGCATAGCGAGGTCATTATCCTTCCCTCAGGATGTTACACATGGCTTTCATAAGTGACTTGGGCTTTCTGTTCAGCACCGCCCCCTTCTACAGACTCCTCCTTGTTTTCGTTCTCCTCAGACTCCGCCTCCAGAGGCTGCGGAGCCAATGAGGGCGGAGAGGAGACTATTTCAGAGGGAGGCGGAGCTTCCATGTTACAGCATACTGCTGCAGCTAACGGCGGATGAACCGAAACCTGAATGGCTATGTGTTGAGGCTGCTCGTGAAGCGACGCGTCGTCCGAGTCCACGGCGGGAGAATCGCTACGCTCCCTCGCCCGCTCTCTTTCGCGCAAGATAGTGAAAACGTCGTCGGAAGTGCTGGCAGCCGCCTCGTCGTGATTCTCAGGCGCTTGTCGGACGAAAGTGTGTCTCATTTCCTCCACGCCGACGACCTCGAGGATCTCCTCCACGAAGGTGCGGCAGTTTGTGATCAGCGGCGGGAGCGGTATGCTACGCGCTAACTCCTCGATGTAGCGCGCGAACTCCATGGTCTTGAACTGCGTGACCTTCGCCAGCTCCAGCGTCTTTGCTGAGGTAATGATAGGAATTCGCTTCGCGATCTCGAAGGCCTTTTGGAGCTTCTCCGCGCCTTCCGTGCGGAAGAACTCGTTGATGGCCTTCTCGGTTTTCTTCAGATGGCTGCTCATCATGCAAAGGCGGGTGATGTTCATAATCATGATGATGGTAAAGGTCACCAGACACACCACCACGTAATACACGCCCATATCTCCGTTGGTGAAGACCACGCGCAGCGTCACCGTGCAGTTGGCCTTGCCGTGTGTGTTGGAGGCCATGCAGGTGTACTTGCCGCGGTCTGCGAACGTGATGCTAGTGATGTTAAGGACGCCGTTATCCAGAAGCCACCATTTACCATCTGCAGAAAAAGACACAAAAATCACTTAACGAAGACGGAAAGTTTCTTTTTCCATTAAAACAGGTTGCGTAAACTTTAGCGAAATCCAAAAACTTTCACAACAAGATTATGTTACTAAAAATTCATAAAAAGCTTTGACGTTTGGCATAATCTACTCCATTTTCAGTATATTCTGGCCATGAATTGTAATTTTATGGTGTGTTCAAGTCAAGATCGTATTTAAGAGTTAAATGACACCACAGAGTTTAATTAAGAGTGGTAAATGTATCATAAATTACCCAACTTTACAAGTTAAAAACATGGCGAAAGCAATGCATAAATCTGTATAAATAGTACATTTGTAGTGAATAAAATAAATATTTTTTTACAATAAATCAGTATAAGTTGCATGTACAAATTACCAGAGTATGGCACAATAACAACAGAATATATAATTCAATTTAGAGCAGTAATAAAATAAAAAATCCAATGCTCCATCATTTTGTAGATGTGAAGAGGAAGAATATTAGGTCAAAAAAGGTACATTGCCATCTTAAACTTTGAAGTGATCTGAACGCTAGGGCTGTCGCGATAACCACAATACAGCGCTATTGACGAGAATAACCGCAGAGGAATGCAACAACCGCACGATATTTGCGTTTTACACTTCATGCATGTGTGCTGAGTATTAAATAGGTTATGAATGATAATGTGTGCCATGCTGATTTGTACAGAGGCTCAGTAGATTTGCTCTTAACAAGCCTAAACAGACAGCGAATGAGAGCGAGATCGACTGAGCGCGTGCGATTACCTGCGTCTGTCCTTCAGACCCAGTCATGTATATTTGAGAAAACAGGTTGTCATGTCCAAAGATAGCGAACACTGTCTTAGCATGTCTCTGCTGGTCAGCTGAGCCTTTAAAAGTGGCGCTCAGTTAACATGACTTCAACAGCGGTTGTCAGGTTTGTGTTCTGTTATGTGGATCATTGTTTAGTCATTGTCTTTGGTTTACTTCACTTCCTGTTTCACTTCACTTCCTGTTTTAATCCAATTTAGTTTCGGTTTCTACATCGTTACACATACACACATACAGATTATGAGTGGTGCACTGATTAGATGACAATTTTAATTTTGTTGTACATGTTACAATGACAAAGATTTGAAACGTGAAAAAAAAAATGTTTCAAGTTTCAAATCTTTATTGTCATTGATTTCATTGTACATGTTACAAAGTGTCATCCAATCAGTGAAATGGTGGTAATACCGCGCTAATGAACGACTCAAAATGACCGCGAGGGAAATTGCTTCCCGCGACAGCCCTACTGAACGCATCGACTTCCCAAGCAGGACTTGAATGTGCCACTAGATAGTTTGATAAACACGTAAGTGACCAACCAGTGTTTGTGTTTTACGTGCAATTAGGATCGTTTAAGTCAAGTAATTAATTCCGGCATAAAACAGCATAGAAAAAAGTCACATGAAACCATAAGTGTCTACCTGTGACTGGCTGTACAGAAAACGTGAAGAAATGAGCAGAAATATGTAGACTTTGTAAAAGTCAACCAATCGCATTAGTGCATGCCAGATCACAATCAAGATGCCAGAACAAACGCTTCCCGTTTGTCTAAGTCAGTGGTTCTCAAAGTGTGGTACGTGAGCTTCCTCTAGTGGTACGCAGAGGAATCTCAGAATTAAATATAAATCAGGCCGCGTGTCCACCAAAGCGATTTTGTTTTAATTGTTTTAAATGGGAGCGTCTTTTTCATGCTGAGCACTCGGGCGTTTTTTTCTTGGCACCGAGAGTTTTAGAATGTTAGCACTCATCACTGTCACTTTTTAGTCAGCTAACCAATCACAGTGGAGGAGGGGCGGGACTAATACCGTCACACCCTGCTTGTACTACGACTGAACAGCAATGGAGAAGTTAATATTGCTTGTCTCTGAGTATTTATGTCGTTACCAGATGGAATTGCCGGAGTACAATAATATTGTTATGAAAATAATGCTTGGAGAAACCTTTCATCCGCGATGCGTCTGCCATATTACTTCAGCGGATATTCCATATCATAGCAACCGAAAATACGCTGCCCTCTCAAGCGCTCGCACCTGGGTGTTTTCAGCTGGCTTTGGTGGACACGTGGCCTGATTGTTGTTACTTGCAGCTACATATACAGCCTGTGTGTTTTTTTAATCAAGTACTTTTTTATTTAAAAGTTAAATACTTTAAGTACAGTTTTTTTAACATTTAAGTACAGTACAGTTTTTATTTCACTTTTAGGTACAATATATTTTAATTTAATAATTACGTTTTTTATTTACGTGGAAGTAAGCACGGTGCAGTGTTCATGTTCAAACTGTGTATTTACTGTATTTTAAGAGGCTGACAATAATAAATATCCTTATAAGGATTAAAACTGACTCGTTTTTTTTTTACTGTGTATAGTGCTACTGAAAGTGACGTGACATACTCGGAATTTGTGCTCTGCATTTAACCCATCCAAAGTGCACACACACACACACACACACACACACACACACACACAGTGAACACACACACACACACCGAGAACACACACACACACACACCGTGAACACACACACACACACACCGTGAACACACACACACACACACACGTGAACACACACACACACAGTGAACACACACCCGGAGCAGTGGGCAGCCATTTATACTGCATTTAATGTTGGTCATAATGGTGGTACTTGGAAAGCCAAATATTTTCTGGAGGTGGTACTTGGTGTAAAAAGTTTGAGAACCACTGGTCTAAGTGATATGCATCAGATGTAAAAAAAACTACAAAATGCGACATTACAACAAAAGAAAACAAAATGTTCACACTGAATAAGCTGATAAAGGAGGTTACATGCAAAGTAAAACTGATAAAAGGCAAAAATCTAGGCGCATAATAAACAATTTACGACCTTTCCACCAAACAGAGAACGTAGTTGAAGACATGACACGCTTCAAAAATAACTGGTGCATGTAAACACCCTTCCCAGTTCCTCAAGATACAAAACATGCAGCCACGCTTAATCGACTTCGCATAACCCACAGACATGCATTGACAAAGACACTGATCCTAGGTCAGGTGTGTGCAGAAACTCTTAAACCTCCACCTTGTCTACAGGACGCACAAGCCTGTGTTTAAAGTGCTGAAGGGATTTATAAACCCCATATCAATAACTCCACCAACGCATTACTTACTGGCAGCTATCTGAAGTCTTTTAATCAGACCTTTATGAAACGGTTCAGCAATGCATTATGCAAGTAAAATCATTTGATCTTTAACTGCTGCTATTAGCTGTGCAAAGACAATAGTATGAAGTTAAAACGTACTACATTTACTTTCATAATGTGAAATCCTTGGTCTAACCCAACAAATGAAATGAGCTTTCTTTAAGGTAATGTAATCTAGGCCAAAGCGCTGCTTATTTTTAAGGGTGCCGGCAGTCTTTCAGGAAGTAGTTAGTCCTCCATGATAGTTAAAATAATACTTCATACTTCTTAAATATCCCGTTTCACTGAAATATGACTGTATAATGGGTTGCAAATACTTCGATGTACTTAATGTTGATATCAAAGCTAACAACCATGTCAAACCATCCTGGTTACAATTTTTACAAAATATTTACCCCAAAATAAATGTAGCATTGCATCAGTGTCTCAGCAATGGATGCTCTGCAGTGAATGGGTGCCGTCAGAATGAGAGTCTGATAAACACATCACAGTAATTCAGTGCATCAGTTAATGTCTTGAGAAGACAAAAGCTTTGTTTGTAAGAAACAAATCATTAAGGTGTAATAACTTCAAACCCGTCGGCTAAAATACAAGTCCATAATCCTAAATAACACATACTTGAGAGAAAAAGCCCTCTTTTATCAAAATACTTGTTTAGAACTGTTTTCACTTGTAAACGCTGCTTGATTCCTGCATATTTCAGACGAGATGACTTTAAGAGGATATAGCATTTTTATGGATTATAGACTCGTATTGAAGCCAGAAGCAATGGTTTGAGTTCAAAAACTCCTTAATGTATTTGTTTCTTATAAACACATTGCTTTTTATCAAGACATTAACTGATGACTGATGGTGTATTATTGTGATGTGTTTATCAGACTCTCATTCTGACCATTCTCAAAGCATCCATTGCTGAATTTACTGATGCAATCTAAATCTGATGAAGAAACAAACTCCTCTACATCTTGGATGACCCGAAGGTGAGAACATTTTACATTTTGGGTGAACTATTCCTTCACTATAAATTGAAGCCTGTGAAGATGAAAGCCGTGGAACGGTCTTTAGTTCACACTAATTCTTCACACAGTAACACACCCCGTCCAATTCCCTCCCCAGGCTCAACTGAATAGCATGAATGTGTCCATGTCACTTCAGTAAAAGCATTGTTAGTATTTTCCATCCACGAAGCTTGCACGATACCATCAGTGATCCTCCAGAAGTCACTCATCAGGAACTCAGAGTCTATAAGACTCCAGCTGGGAACGATTGAGTCACGTTTTATATCACCAGATTTAAAGATCAAATCGTTGCATAACGGATTCATCTCAAAAAGATTAGGATGGAAAATATCTGCTGTGGTCATTCCCAAAATAAATAAAACATTATATATATATGAAGATCATGTGACACTGAAGACTGGAGTAATGATGCTGAAAATACAGCTTTGATCACAGAAATAAATTACAGCTTAACATATATTAAAATAGAAAACGGTTATATTAAATTGTAATACTATTTCATAATTTTATATCAAATTAATGCAACCTTGGTTAGCAGAAAAGACAAAAAAAAATCATAAAGACCAAAAAAATTTGAATGAAAATGTAAATCCTAGAAAATGATTGCAATGAAATTATTAGTTTTGTTGTACATACACACAAACCCTGATGTCTTTACACTTGGAGCAAAGACTAAATTGAACACTACCTGCCATACACGATTATAATGGACGTAAACTCAATTACATGGTGTGTGCATAATTCGGGAACAGTAGATCAGATTTATATTTAGTGTAAATTGATTACACCAACAGAATCAAATAAACGTATAAAGTGACCAAGTGTAGGTGCAGTGATATATGAGAACGCATTGTGATTTTTACAGTAAACGTACCACTTTGCTCCGTGTCAAGCAGGTGTCCGTGCGAGTTGAACCACTGGATGTTTGGAAACGGGTCGCCGGTGATATTACAGTCAATTAAAGCACAGTTCCCCTCACGGGCGATGATCTGGTTTACTTTGGTGAGCACCAGGGGAACCAAGCCACCTCCATCTGCCTCGGTCCCGTTCTTCTCTCTTCCGTCTCCATCCACCGCTGAGATGTTCAAAGCCTCAGCTGCACAGAAACTAATCATGGACACTAAATAAATGATCACGTATCCGGTGGCCCTGTTCATTTTCTCTGGCTTTCTGTAACAACACTCAGGATAAAGATGTCATTCTCCACCGGTCCTCATGTTACGGTCACTGGTTATCTGCAAGCTGGCAAGCACAGAGAACGCAAACCACCGGTGCACATGGTCCTTACTGCAGATGCATCTATGAAAAAACAAAATAAAAAGAGAAACATTTATGAAAACATACTTGATCTGTCAGAATGACGTATGGGCTTTTATCTCAAGTTCAGCACACAGAAGCTGTGACTCCTCCTCGTGGGATCTTGGCAAACAAGACGTGCTAAAATAAGAAATGACTCATAATTCGGAAATAATAATAATAATATAATGGTTAAACAGTCAAATAAAGCCATTTAATAGTTCATTTTTGACCTTTCACACACATATTTGATCTCTATTTGACGTTTACTGTACATTCAAACCATTTGCAATCTTAATATTATTGCATTCATGCAGAAAATACAAGTAAAAATTGATCTAAATACATATTACGTTAACGTTACATAACAAATGGTAACCCGCATGTAACGTTAACGTTATTAGCCTAATGTCATTGTAAGCTTCAACGCGCAACAAATCGATAGATTTACTAAACATTAACGTATAAACCAACCAAGACAAGGTTTATGATGTTTTATAGTGATATTCACACAGTTTTGATGCCTAAATCATATCTGACACGTTAAAACGTATTGCAAACATCTCGAGCTAACGGCTAGTCATATGACGGGTCACCATCCGCTACGGAAGACACACAAAATACAGATTTTAACACGTTCCATCGGCTTTAACCCTTATAGTTCATCATCTAGAAATGTAATAAAACACCTACAGATTACATATATTGCACATGAATGTTAAAAACCCGTCGAATAACCGTTGAATACGCCGCTAGCCTGATAACGTTAGCCGAAAACAGCCGCATTTCCTTTTGTTAAATTTCGCTAAACGGTAACACATTCGACGATATTGCGCGATTAACAACGTAATACTTACACCCTTACGTTCCCCTGCTGTTATTATCTCGATGTTCGTCCTGAAACGTTAGCTGTCGAGCTCCTTTGAGGATCTGGGTCGTGTTTTAACTGTGACTGCAAGCTAGGACCCAAATAATCTCTTGAGGAAATTCACAGTCCTCAAAAAGATGCAGTGTGAATGAAACACGACATACAGATCGAGTAAAGCGTTATGATCGGTCTTTAAACTCCTCCTATCATCTCTACCTATCTGCTTTCTATTCCTCCCCCATCGGTTTTTCCCTTTTCACTCGACTGACCCAGTTTATCCAGTAACTGGTTGTGAATTTGAGCTAACTCCGTCACCCAGTTTGGTTTATTTCCTCGGTTAACTGGTTTTGAATGCACAGTAAATGTGAAATATTTTAATTATGAAAGGTACAGCAATGAGAGTATAATACTACAATGTGACCCTGGACCACAAAACCTGTCATAAGTGTCAAATTGTCCAGATTAAGAGATAATATTTCCATTGATGTATGGTTTGTTATGATAGGATAATATTTGTCTGAGATACAACTATATGAAAATCTGGAATCTGAGGGTGCAAAAAATATATATTGAGAAAAATCGCCTTTAAAGTCGTCCAAATTCTAGACAATGCATATTAATACTGTAGAAAATTTACAAAACATGATTTTTACTTAATACCTTGATTTTAGGCATAAAAGAAAATGGATAATTTTGACCCCTACATTGTATTTTTGGCTATTGTTACAAATATAACGTGGTAATTATGACTGGTTTTGTGCTCCAGGGTCACATATGTATTATGTACCATGCATATAGTATGGTATATTGTAGTACCTTGGATAACTATGTAAATACCATGCTAATCACTCATTATCATCAAAATATTTCAAAGTACAATGTGATATCACCACTGTACTGTTATATTTGCATTCCCTTTGGACACATAAAGAATCATGAACCTGTGTTTGAAGCGTGTGCCGTTGCTTTTTAACTAAATCGACCCTGTAAAGGCCAAGTCAATATGCTGTGGCAATGTGTCACAATCCAGTTTAAGGATTAACTGCCCTTGTTGGTCAAAGATAAACCACAGCACTTTGACCATTGGTTATAACCAACGTGTTACACTAATAAAACCCAAGGAAACTCACGTACACACTATTAATCTTGCTTTTAAAGCACTTATGAGTGCATAACTCAGTTTATGCACAATCACACCAAGATGTGTCGCAGCCGTCGAAGTGTGTGTGTGTGTGTGAGCTCTTCATAAACACACTCACACACACACACACACACACACACACACACACACACACACACACACACACAGAGAAATCCAGTGCTCTAATGAATGCGTTCAAAGGTTAAGGACTTACATTCTTCATTGTTAAAATCAACAAGTTCACTATTGAAAACACATTTAAACAATGCAATGGAATTTATGCAATCATAAACAGATGGTTTATCCAAAAAATGTTGGTAACCAAACAGTTTGACTCCCATTGACTTAAATAGTATTTTATTGTCCATAATATGGAAGTCAATGGGAGTTGAAAACATTTGGTTGCCAAAATTCAAAATATCATCATCTATACTATCATCAAAAGTAAATTAACCATTTTAATTTTTGGGAGGTTCATCCTATTAAATAAGGTAAAGATTTGGTAAATGCACAAAGTTGAGAGAGAATCAGCATTACATACAACAAAGGAGTTTATTTATGGATTTATGTTGTTTCCAAATGGACTGGCATGCACAGTGACATACAAGTCCATTGGACTACATACAAAAATATG
>CM050413.1:38198405-38228405 GCA_027564155.1 Gymnocypris eckloni scoliostomus | reverse complement strand
TAATAATAGTTATTATTAATAAAGTAAATATTATATAATATTTCTTAAACATTATTTGATGCAAAATCTTAGAGTATTTTGCAAATCATTCAACCAAAGTAAAAAACAGGAATCAATATTATTATGTATAATTTAATGTATTAAATAAATATGAATCATTATCAGAATAAACAATATATACACACACAATATATAAAATAAATATTATTATTAAAATAATATTATATAATTACAAAAATATTACCTAAAATATTTATTCAATGGTATTTAATTTTTAATCTTAAAGATTATTTTGCTTGTCATCCCACCACAGCAACAAAATAAAGCAGAAAACTATATAATGCATTATTTAATGTACTATTTAGATAAAGATAATGTATTATTATCAATATATGAAGTAAATATAAGAAGAATTACTATTAAGATAAATATTTGTTATTATTTGATATTGATTCAAACATAATTTAATGTCGTCTTCTTATTAATGAAGCCATCCCAGCGCAGCGGAAACAGAGCAGACAGTGGGTCTCGTCGCTGTTAAAGCATCTGTGAATCTCACGCTAGTTTTTCATCTATTCTCCTCAGATTCACGCTGAAAGGATAATTAAAGTCTGCTCACCGCTGGGAGCAAACACACCTCCTCTTCTCACGAATCCACTCCTACTCTCAGAGACACATGTCTGTGCTTTGCTCTGTGTTTTTGCAGCTGTGCATCGAAAGCAGAACACAAGGCCTGTCATGTACAGACTACAGCTAATGTGGACCGAGGAAGAGCCCTCGGCTGAAGCTGCGGATTCAGGAGCGATGGTGTACAGTGAGTCAGGAACATGACAGGCAGGACGGTGAATGTGAACGATGACCATAGACTGGTAAAAAGATGGACGACGCGTCTCCACATCCTTCCACTATAGATAAGTAGAGATTCATTTGGAGCCAGAGTCTGCACAGTAGAGGTTCGTTTGGAGCCAGAGTCTGTACAGTGGAGATTCGTTTGGAGCCAGAGTCTGTACAGTGGAGATTCGTTTGGAGCCAGAGTCTGCACAGTGGAGATTCGTTTGGAGCCAGAGTCTGTACAGTAGAGATTCGTTTGGAGCCAGAGTCTGTACAGTGGAGATTCGTTTGGAGCCAGAGTCTGCACAGTGGAGATTCGTTTGGAGCCAGAGTCTGTACAGTGGAGATTCAGTCTGTACAGTGGAGATTCGTTTGGAGCCAGAGTCTGTACAGTGGAGATTCGTTTGGAGCCAGAGTCTGTACAGTGGAGATTCGTTTGGAGCCAGAGTCTGTACAGTAGAGATTCGTTTGGAGCCCGAGTCTGTACAGTAGAGATTCGTTTGGAGCCAGAGTCTGCACAGTGGAGATTCGTTTGGAGCCAGAGTCTGCACAGTGGAGATTCGTTTGGAGCCAGAGTCTGTACAGTGGAGATCTGCTTGGAGCCCGAGTCTGTACAGTGGAGATTCGTTTGGAGCCGGAGTCTGTACAGTGGAGATTCGCTTGGAGCCGAGTCTGTACAGTGGAGATTCTGCTTGGAGCCCAGAGTCTGTACAGTGGAGATTCGTTTGGAGCCCGAGTCTGTACAGTGGAGATTCGCTTGGAGCCAGAGTCTGTACAGTGGAGATTCATTTGGAGCCGGAGTCTGCACAGTGGAGATTCGCTTGGAGCCAGAGTCTGCACAGTGGAGATTCGTTTGGAGCCAGAGTCTGTACAGTGGAGATTCGTTTGGAGCCAGAGTCTGTACAGTGGAGATTCGTTTGGAGCCAGAGTCTGTACAGTGGAGATTCGTTTGGAGCCCGAGTCTGTACAGTAGAGATTCATTTGGAGCCCGAGTCTGTACAGTAGAGATTCGTTTGGAGCCCGAGTCTGTACAGTAGAGATTCATTTGGAGCCAGAGTCTGCACAGTGGAGATTCGTTTGGAGCCAGAATCTGTACAGTGGAGATTCGTTTGGAGCCCGAGTCTGTACAGTAGAGATTCATTTGGAGCCGAGTCTGTACAGTGGAGATTCGTTTGGAGCCCGAGTCTGTACAGTAGAGATCGCTTGGAGCCAGAGTCTGTACAGTAGAGATCGTTTGGAGCCAGAGTCTGCGCAGTAGAGGTTCGTTTGGAGCCAGAGTCTGCACAGTAGAGGTTCGTTTGGAGCCAGAGTCTGCACAGTAGAGATTCATTTGGAGCCAGAGTCTGTACAGTAGAGATTCGTTTGGAGCCAGAGTCTGTACAGTGGAGATTCGTTTGGAGCCCGAGTCTGTACAGTGGAGATTCGTTTGGAGCCAGAGTCTGTACAGTAGAGATTCGTTTGGAGTCAGAGTCTGTACAGTGGAGATTCGTTTGGAGCCAGAGTCTGTACAGTGGAGATTCGTTTGGAGCCAGAGTCTGTACAGTGGAGATTCGCTCGAGCCAGAGGCTGTACAGTGCTCGTGAGGTAGAGTCATGGTATCGACGTCCCAAACTCCACTTTAACATACATCAGCATGCCAAGGACTACCTAAAATGACAGAAAACGTCTTTGGAAAAAAATAATTTGGAGTGTAATTTGATTATTTAGTTTGTCTTACGTCCCATTAGATTACATGGAGAGGGTGGGGGTTTATGACCTATACTGCCTCCAGTCACCTGGGGGCGATCAAGGCGTTTGGCTTCACGTTTCAAGACTTGTGCGGCACACTTGGGGATGAGGCATGAATGTAAGAGGTCTGACCTGTGTGAAGGTGCTGGTGTGCATCGTGGAGGCCTGGATGTGCAGCACCACGCGGTCCACCAGCGGCTTCGGTCCAGTGACGAAACCGATCCGCAACCTGTCAGGGTCAAACAGCACAAACACACACACACGATCAGAGAATAATGATACTCCAGTTCAGCTACAAACAAACACAAAGGGTTTCACAATCTGAGAAAAGCCCAAAGGTCTTTTATGAGTGATTTTACTTCATGGTACAATATAAAAACTATTGAATACAATTATATTTAAATGTACTTTTACATAAATAATAAAGGATTCATAAATATAGTTAATTCATGTAATTAAGTTTATATTGTGTGTGTGTGTGTGTGTGTATGCATGTGTATATATATATATATATATATATATTATTTCACATTTTTACAAAATTAGATATTTTTCAGACATATTAAATATGTAATAATATTTACATATAATTAATATAATGTCAATTAAATAGTAGCATAAATATTTTATACAAATATAATGAAATAATTATATATATATTAATGATTCATTCATGTTTCTACAAAAATGATTAAAAAAACAATTGTATCTAAGTGAATAATATAATGTAAATTATTTGTATTAA
The DNA here is from genome assembly GCA_027564155.1 of Gymnocypris eckloni scoliostomus. NCBI lineage: Eukaryota > Metazoa > Chordata > Actinopteri > Cypriniformes > Cyprinidae > Gymnocypris > Gymnocypris eckloni. Next base: position 38,225,101 of record CM050413.1, on the reverse strand, counting down.
TATAAGTTATTAATGTTTTTGAACAAAATGTTATTTAAATACATTTAGATATAAACAACATAATTAATTTACATAGAACTAAACAATATACAAACACATAAATTATATATATGTGTGTGTGTGTGTGTCATATGTAGACCAATTATATGAATAATTCATGGTAAAATATAATATTTATTAAATAAAATGTAATTTACTTGTGTATATAAATTATATATATATGGTAATATATATATTGTGTGTGTGTGTGTGTGTGTGTGTGTTGTGTGTGTGTGTGTCTGTGTCTGTGTGTGTGTCTGTGTGTGTGTGTGTATGTCTGTGTGTGTCTGTGTGTGTGTCTGTGTGTGTGTGTGTGTGTGTGTGTGTCTGTGTGTGTGTGTGTGTGTATATATGTGTATGTGTGTGTGTGTGTTGTGAATGTGCTATACAACAATTAAATAGCACTACCAATGTCATTTTCCAAGAATAAAATGTCATAGCCATGGTAAAAATGCATGGTAATAAGAGAAGTGGAAATATTTCCAGGATATATCTCGTGTCATTCACACAGGTTTCTCTCTCCCTCGAGTCGATGGCTGTGTCTCGGGACAGAAACAGCCCTGTCCCGCTGACAAACACCCACCCCGACGACAGGATCTTAGAGAAGGAGTCCGTTCGCAGGACGCGTCCGTCTACGTCCATGGACAGAAACGTTGGATCCCACGGCTGGATGACAGCAGAGCAACAGAAGAAGAGAGCGGAGGATTGACTTTATTTATTTTATTACTGAGTGTTATCTTATCAGAGCAGCAATAGAGAGGCTATCAGAGAGGTCAGTATATGACTACCGCTACATGCTAATCTATCACACAATACAAACAGAGCGATAAATCAGAGCTACTTACTTTCTGGAACTGTAGGAAGTAATACGGGTCGTCCTCAATGATAAGCAAATCATATTTCCTGGCAAGCTGCGGATTAAAAGCACAATAAGCATCTGGTTGTCTGCCATTGGTCGGAAAAAGAAACAGCCCGCCCCAAATTCACGCCATTGGTTGAGAACAAAACAACATTTACATAAACTACAAACTTTGATAGTTGTCTTTTTTACATTGAAAATACTTTATTATTTTTCTATAAAATTATTTTTAAATATTATAGTAGAATCATACTAGAATTATTAATATGTTATACTAGCTTTCATTTTTTATTTTAGCATTATTTGTATACTATCATATATTGATAATTTGAATTCACTTATTTTTATATTTTTAGTTGTCATTTTAATTCAGATTTATATACTAGAAGTGTATATATATAAATATTATAAATTAATGTTTAACTTACTATTTTCCATTTTGTTTAAGTTTAGTATTATTTATATATAGTATAGTATATATTTATTGATATTCTGAATTAGCTTTTATGTTAATATTTTTTGTTTTCTATTAGTATTATTTATACACCAAGCATACACTAAACATTTTTAATAATTTTTACTATTTTCCTTTTTTGTTTCGGTTTAGTATTATTTCTGTACTAGTATAGTATATATTAATATTCTAAATTAGATTTATTTCATAATATTTTCACTTCTCATTTTAGTTTAGTATTGTTTGCATACAATTATAGTTTATACTATTATTTCAAAATTAGGATTTATTTTAGGATTTCCATTTTAGGATTTTTAATTTTAGTGTAAGTAATATGCTACGTACTTTTGTGATCTTTATTAAATGTTCAGATTTTTTGATTTTCCTAAGTTTATTTTTAAGTTTGAATAATTTTAGTACTTCAACTTCAAATTATTTATTTCAGTCAGTTCTTTTTAGCATTTAATTTTTATAAAATACATTAAATATGACATTTTTTATATATTTAGTATAATATCATACTTTTTGTATTTTTACTATAACGTCATAAAAAGAGGAAGTAAACACTCTAAATCACAAATGTTCATTAGCCAAGGCCCGCCCATGAGGCCGTTTGACTGACATGTCAAACAACCAATCACAGTTCGTTTCTTTCAGCGTCATGTTTGGAAAGTCAATGACAGACCTGTTAAACTCTCATGTATTTTAAAGTCCATAGACTGTAAAAAACATGGACGTAGTGTCCGTGGCGTCACCCGCAGGTTTCTGAAGAGCATTTTTGAAGCTCAAAGTGGGCGGAGCCGGCCGTCGCCATCTTGACTGGGCGTCACTCCCGGATAATCGAAAGTGGGCAAAAAGGCGGGATGTGGGTGGAGCTGGTTGCTGAAACCACGCCCACCATGCGTGACAGTGGTGACATCAGCGCCAATCCACCTGTCAATCAAGTGGCCACGCCCTTAATTATGCAGAACTTTAAGGTATAATATAATTTAAACGGATGAGTTATGAAAAAAAATTCACCCCCCGCACAGTTGTCATGAAGGGCAAAATTAGCTATATATCTCAAAATAATGTTTTGTACCAGGCTGTAAACATGTTTCTTTCTGCTGTAAAGTTGGGCATTTTAACATGGGGGTCTATGGGATTGACTCCCTTTTGCAGCCGGCCTCTAGTGGCCAGTCGATGAACTACAGTTTGAGTCACTTCCGTGTTGGCTTCACGAGAGAGAGTGGGAGGTTGCCGCTTGAATATTTCCCATACTTTTGAAAATCCAGCGTTTAGTTGACCCTGATAAGCGTTCGCCGTCACACGCGTAAACACGGCATCTTTGTTTCTAAAGATGCTGTTGACTTGAAATTTTCACCAGATGTCGATAACAACCCAAGTAAGCCTTTATGGGTAATGGACAGCTTCAAGACGCCTCCTGTATGGAGAAACTAATCGCATGCATTGCTCGGGTGAGATTTTTTACAGTGTGAGTCTTCAAATCTTGAAGGTTTTGTGGCCTCGTCTACTCTATTTTCTATTGTATTCAAGCCAGGTGATTGTCTGGCCATACAAGCAGCTTTATTCTCTTTCTCTGAAACCAGTCGAGAGTCTCCTTGGCTGTGTTTGGGATCATTATCACCCTTGTTTCATCTTCATCATCCTGGTACTGTAGACGATTGACTGAAGCAGGATTGCTTTCTAATTACTGATAGATTTCAGCTGGAGTCTTGGCTTTCATACCTCCCTTACTTCATGTGTTCAATACTTTTTCCAGTGTCAGTCTATTTTATTACACATAACTTAATTTCTGAATTTATTTGTTTTAGTGCTGTCAAACGATTAATCACATTCAAAATAAAAGTTTTTGTTTACATAATATACGTGTACTGTGTATATTTATTATGTGTCTATATATATATATATGACCCTGGACCACAAAACCAGTCTTAAGTGTCAATTTTTCAAAATTGAGATTTATGCATCATCTGAAAGATGAATAAATAAGCTTTCAATTGATGTATGGTTTGTTATGATAGGCCAATATTTGTCTGAGATACAACTATATGCAAATCTGAAATCTGAGGGTGCAAAAAAATCTATATATTGAGAAAATCATCTTTAAATTTGTCCAAATATATATATAATGAGTGTGTATTTATATATACATAATATAATTATACACAGTACACACACACACCTTATGTAAACAAAAACGTTTATTTTGGATGCGATTAATCGTTTGTCAGCACTAGTATGTAAGTGTAGAAACATTACTAGTATGTAACTAGTAATGTATGGATTATTTGGGTTGTTACCGACATCTGGTGAAAATGTCAACTCAACAGCATCTTTAGAAATATATTTATGATAGAAATGGTGGCATGTGCAATACTGTCTGTGTGCAGTGAGGAATGAACTCTGCTTGCCTCATAGACTTCCTGTTTCCTCTCGGAGGTCATGGACGCTCCGGTGGGGTTGCCTCCGTTCGGGATGGTGTACAGGACTCTCGGCGCGGTGCTTCCCGGTTTCTGTGCGTCTGCCGGGTCCCAGCGCCAGAAGCTTCCTCAGGTCTGCAGGGATCATGCCGTGATGATCGCTCGCCACGTTAATGAGGTTACAGCCCAGCGGCTGCAGCTGTAGGGGAGAGAGTTAGTCATGTTAGAGAGAGAGAGAGAGAGAGAGAGAGAGAGAGGGAGAGAGAGAGAGAGAGAGAGAGAGAGAGAGAGAGAGAGAGAGAGAGAGAGCGAGAGAGAGAGAGAGAGAGAGAGAGAGCGAGAGAGAGAGAGAGAGAGAGAGAAGAGGGGAGAGAGAGAGAGAGAGAGAGAGAGAGAGAGAGAGAGAGGAGAGAGAGAGAGAGAGAGAGAGAGAGAGAGAGAGAGAGAGAGAGAGAGAGAGAGAGAGAGAGAGAGAGAGAGAGAGAGAGAGAGAGAGAGAGAGAGAGAGAGAGAGAGAGAGAGAGAGAGAGAGAGAGAGAGAGAGCGAGAGAGAGAGAGAGAGAGAGAGAGAGAGAGAGAGAGAGAGAGAGAGAGAGAGAGAGAGAGAGAGAGAGAGAGAGAGAGAGAGGAGAGAGAGAGAGAGAGAGAGAGAGAGAGAGAGAGAGAGAGCGAGAGAGAGAGCGAGAGAGAGAGAGAGAGAGAGAGAGGAGAGAGAGAGAGAGAGAGAGAGAGAGAGAGAGAGAGAGAGAGAGAGAGAGAGAGAGCGAGCGAGAGAGAGCGAGAGAGAGAGAGAGAGAGAGAGGAGAGAGAGAGAGAGAGAGAGAGAGAGAGAGCGAGAAGAGAGAGAGAGAGAGAGAGAGAGAGCGAGAGAGCGAGGAGCGAGAGAGAGAGAGAGAAATATCTGAGGATCAGAGTGAAGAGGAAAATTACCACTTCATTTCATCCTAAATGACACCACTTAATTATATTTGCATATCACTTAATATCAAACACAATTCACAGATCACAAACATCAGGAACCGAGCGTATCCACAAGAAGAGCATGTACTGGGACGGTCTTATTTCAGATGCTTTTATAGATCTTAATTATATATATTTTCTGATTTCATTTTAATTTCAGCTAAAGTTTTAGTCTTTTTTCTAAAGTCTGTGTAGTTTATATCATCCTTTTAGTTAGTTTTAGTCTTTAAGTGCATTCATTTAAATTCAATGAAAACGAGACTAAATGAAAAGTTTGTTTAATTTGATTTCAGTCAACATTTTATTTTATTTCATGTTAGTTTTACCAACAATAACCCTGAGTAGAGATGTATGATATATTGGTGAAAATGTTGATTTCATTTTAGATTTTATCCTGATTTATTTTCTATCCGTTAGGATTTTTAAGTTCTAGTAATTGGGTTTCTGTCATTTTTTTAAAATATGTTTATATAGTTTTTATAATTTATTTTCAGATTTTCTCAGATTAAGTTATTTTAGTAAATCAAGTCAAACTAAATGAAAATGAGAAATGTTGCCTCGCCAACTAGTTAAAAAATATATATATATATATATATGATTTTTTCATTTCAAGTAATAATTCGTTTTTATTGTTGTACTTTACATTTATGTTATATGTTTTTGGAATAACTACAGTATATTATTAATATTTTGGATGAGCTTTTATTTGACATTTTCAGCTTTCATCTTAATTTTAAATACATTTTTAGTAAGTTTTTTTTCTATACAGCTTTAATAAATGTTATTGTATTTAGGGTTTCGTGTCAGTATGCCAAGTCAACAGTTCTAACTTTACATTTTTCATGTTTATTTTAAGTAATTTTTTTGTTAACTGCAGCATTTATGCATTTAACAGATGCTTTTATCCAAAGCGATTTTTGTTTAATAGTGCATTTCTACAGTTTCAGCTAGAGAAAGGCTGTTAATAACAACCCTAACTACAGCTGCATATCTAATACATGTGTGATACATCACCGCCCACACACAGAACTTGGATATTGATCAGATCGGGAGCAGGTGCATGTGTGATGTTAAGGCTGTACTTTGCAGAGCCCCTCCTGACTGCCGGTGGTGACACACATCTCCATCTGTCCTCTCTCTGGACTGTAGCCGGCGCTGGGAGGATGTGGAGGCTCTTCTGAAGATCCTTCATCCACGAGACCAGCTCAGGGATGCTGCGAGCACACGGACAGACACACAGAGGTGTTCGCGTGAGCACTCCATGAAGAGCAGCAAAGTTTCTCTTGACAATGTATTTTAGCAGCGTTAAGCGCTGTAGCCAATCACAGACAGGTTTGTTGAGCACGTGAAGGCAATGGCCAATCAGAGGCGTTTCAGTTAACGTTCAGTAGGCCAGAATTATAAATTGTTTTGCATTTTAATGAGTGAAATAAGTATTTGACCCCTTCGCAAAACATGACTTAGCACTTGTTGGCAATCACAGAGGTCGGGTGTTTCTTGTAGTTGGTCACAGGTTTGCACACATCTCAGGAGGGATTTTGTCCCACTCCTCTATAAAGATCCTCTCCAAGTCATTAAGGTTTCGAGGCTGACGTTTGGCAACTCGAACCTTCAGCTCCTTCCACAGGTTTGCTATGAGACTGCTCGGCCACTCCAGGACCTTAATGTGCTTCTTCTTGAGACACTCCTTTGTTGTCTTGGGCCGTGTGTTTTGGGTCATTGTCATGCTGGAAAACCCATCCAAGACCCATTTTAAATGCCCTGGCCTTGACGGTACATGGTCCCGTCCATCATCCCTTTGATGCAGTGCAGTTGTCCTGTCCCCTTAGCAGAAACCCCCCCAAAGCATAATGTTTCCACCTCCATGTTTGACGGTGTTGATGGTGTTCTTGGGGTCATAGACAGCATTCCTCCTCTTCCAAACACGGTGAGTTGAGTTGATGCCAAAGAGCTGGATTTCAGTCTCATCTGACCACAACACTTTCACCCAGTTCTCCTCTGAATCATCGGCAGACTTCAGTACATGTGCTTTCTTGAGATATCAGTCCTTCCAGCGTAGTGTGTTACCAATTGTCCTCTTGGTGACTATGTTCCCAGCTATCTTGAGATGATTGAGGAGATCCTCCCGTGTAGTTCTGTGCTGATTCCTCACCGTTCTCAGGATCATTGAGACTCCAGGTCTTGTATGGAGCCCCAGACCGAGAGAGACTGACAGATATTTTGTGTTTCTTAATAATAACGCACCTTCTCACCAAGCTGCTTGGTGATGGTCTTGTAGCCCGTTCCAGCCTTGTGTAAGTCTACAATCGTGTCCCTGACATCCTCAGACAGCTCTTTGGTTGTAATCTGATTGATTGATTGCTTCTGTGAACGGTGTCTATTATACAGGTGACAAGCTTTAATAGAGTGCTTCTAATGTCAACTCCTTACCTGTATAAAAAACACCTGGGAGCCAGAAATCTTGCTGATTGATAGGGGATCAAATACTTATTTGCCTCATTAAAATGCAAATCAATTTATAACTTTTTTGAAATGCATTGTTCTGGATTGTTTTGTTGTTATTCTGTCTCTAGACTGATAATTTCTTTGTCAGTGTGCAAACATACAAAATCATTTTTTTCCACTATCACTATATCAATATCTGCTTCATTTATTATAACGAGCGTCTTTTGTTCAGTAGCAGAACTGCTAAGGAGACCACGGTATGTTTCCTGAAATCGAACAACACTAAAGCGAAACAAGCATCAGTGTGTGTTGAGCGATACCCGTATGAGCCGGAGTACTGCAGCGCTCTCTTCATCAGCGGCTCGTCCAGCACCACCGCATCTCCTCCCTTCACTGTAACGACGGCCGACTGGAACGGGAAGGTGTTGGGATTGGGAGCTCCTCCGGCCAGAGAGATCAGAGACGGGGGCGAGCGCTGCTGAAGCTCCGCTGGACCAGAAGGACCAACACAAATCAGGCCATGTCGTGGGTTATCAACGGTCATATAATAACACACATCACTCACTCAGTATGCGAATAGGTGACGGTCTTCTCGCCGCGCTCACAGCTGTCAGAAACCGAGCGTAATTCATGCTTCTGAGGGGACAATTTGCTAATTAGACATGGGGATTTTAATTTCTGTGCTACATAGTTTACATAAACCGCTAGAGAAGGAATGACAATAGTTTCAATCGATTAATGTGATTATCCAGAATATAATCACTTAGAAATGTCATGATTAAAGATGATTATCGTATCCTCATTAGACAGAAACCGCTTCCAAATTATGAAATAATCTCAAAACAGAGAGACAAATGTTACGCTGCACATATTCATAAATAAAGGCAAGGACAAGTTATGTTTATGCACCTGTATTAAAATGCTTGTTATAAAAATCCATCAAATGAACGTAAATAGAGTTTCTATCATAATTTAAAAACATTTTTAAATGGTATTTATGGTGATAATAGAAGAAACTATGACTAAACTATCTCTGTAATAAAATGTGTAAAAAGCCCATTAAAAGATCCATGTAAATATACAATAATATCAAAATAAAAAAAATGAAACAAGGAATGTCAGCGACAACTCATATTAAATTCAATGAGATCATTCATAATAATAATTTGAATTATTATTCATAATTTGGAAGCAATCCTAATTCCTTTATTGATATCATCCAGATATATTGGATCGAATAATATTAATATAGAAGAAACTAAATGCAATCCATTAGAAATTGGCATAGGTGAGCTGGTTCCAGAAATAACCCCCCAAAAAGAGAAAGAGGTGAATGTTGCACATATTCATAAACAGACAAAGAAAGGTGATTAACTGTGCAACAGAAAGCATGCAGAGAATATTTGTTTTTGTGCAAACTTAAATAAACACTGAGCCCTTCATTGATTATGCAACTTCTAAACATGAGCTTTTTACAAAGCAGCTGAATTAACAGTAGAAATTATATTTCATTATTTTCTAAATATGTTGTCCTTTAGACAAACTTTTTTTTTTATGTAGCACATATTTTTAAGCATTCAAAGCAAATGAAATTAATTAGTTGTGTAACAGAATGCCACGTTTTTGATTATGCAAGTTAAAAAAAAGAAAATGTGCAACAGGTTTTTTCACTTCTGGGTTAAATCTCGTTATCTTTACGACTTCAGCTTAATTTTCAGACTGAAACACGTGCATGGAAATCATGATGTACAGCCATGCTCCTCGCGCAGGACTCAATGTTGTGCTGTCTGGAGTTCAACTCAGCCAAGCGTCAACAACACACATGACACGCGCAAATCAGCACCCATAAACATCAATACATAACACGAATCACCAAAAGAACTTCAAACGTTGCTAAACGACGCGAATTTGACAGGCGATGAAGCCTAACCTCTGAGAGTGTGTTACTGACCCGTGACTTCCTGTACCGCTGACCGTCTCCCGCAAGGCTTTCTGGGCCGTGTAGTTTTCTTTCTTTGAGAGAAGCGTAAACAGTTGTTCTTTTTTCCGGTGCAGAGAGTGAATCCTACATTGAACCATATTCACTATTCATTCTTTCTGGACATTTATATTCGCCGAGAGCGTATTCATTTACGTTTATTAATTACAGATGCGTACTAGAGATGCTAAAGAAAGCCAACCCTTGATGCTCACCTGGTATTCACAAACGATTTTGATTGGCCAAGCTTGAGCGGCCAAAACATGACATCACCATCTTTATAATATCGACACATTATACTGCGTTCATATAATAACACGTAATTTACAATTAGCAAAAAACGAGTTGTTTTGGAAGTTGGCAGCTCCTAAATATATATTTATTTTATTGAATAACAATATAACACTATACAAACATTATTTAAGAATAAATAAATAAATGATTTATGAAAACTCGGACAGCTCCATTATGACGATTTATGACGCGAACTACATTTCCCACAATGCTTTGCCGCGAGGAAGCACATTTTGTAAACAATGCCAGAAAGCTAAGGAAGACAATATATATATTTACGGGAGGCTTGGCTATATTACTTGCGTGTCGAAGTAGATATTTCGATTTAATACCGAAGGTATTATTCTCTCACAGGTTTAAGTTATTAACCGAACGCTTTTATTCAGTTAACGGGCGGTTTGCACATGAATTAGCACGTTTGCGTTCATCTGATCTGGTCTGCGGTCGGAGAAAATGTATTGTAAATGATTATAGTGGTGATTTATTAAGGTCAGACTCATTTGCGTGTCGATGGGGAAACGGAAAGACATGATTCACCCCAGATTCCTCGCAGGTAAGTCTCATTTATAGAGGAGAGAGTGTTAAAATTGAGCTTTTCTTCACCCACGTGTCTTATTGAGTAATAAAAGCGCACGGTACTGTAATGACCAGTGTTGGGGGTAACGCGTTACAAGTAACGAGTGTTACGTAATCAGATTACTTTTCAAGTACCTAGTAAAGTAACGCATTACTTTTTAATTTACAAGAAAATATCTGACTTTCCCATTTATTGACAGTGCGCTGTGTGAACATGATCTTACTGTAGATTAGACTAAATGTGAATGTGTATTAATTCATCTCACTAGCAAACAATATTATTTAGTATTCATCAAATTGAATTAAAACAGTGAAATGCAAACTCAGAATATGACGCAAACCTGCAATAATTAAATATTTTAAACAACACATGCATCTAATATCATTTTATTAACGATGTGTTTGCTGCTAACCTTTATGATCCAGATCAATCATAATAATAAGCAAAAATGACTTTAGATAAACGAACATGTTTTTATTGCTGAAGTGTTGAACGCTCTTCTGTAGACGTGATGTACTCTTCCTTCAGTCTGAGGTTTATTCATTACATGTTTTGGTGTGAAAGGGCTTTAATATTTGCTATAAATATAACTTCTTGTATTAAAAACTAACAATCAAGCCCTGCTCATATTTAAAAAGTAACGTTACGCATTCCTTTCCATAAAAAGTAACACAATTAGTTACTTTTTTAGCGAGTAACGCAACATTGTAATGCACTACTTTTTAAAGTAACTTTCCCCAACACCTTATTGTTTACCATGACTTTGAGATCATTTATTCTCAGTTTCTTCTCATTCGCTCTGTGTGGTTGTTGGTGTTTGTTCTTTAGGAAGCGGGGAGGATTACAGCTTGCACAAGAAGAAACACAAAAAGCACAAGAAGCACAAGAAGAAGCACCATCGCGATGATGTGCACAGTTTCTCCTCCGAGGCGCTGGAGTCAGACTCCGGGATGCTGCTGCTGAAACCTCCTCAGCTCAAGCTCAAGATCAAGCTGGGAGGACAAACTCTGGGCACCAAGAGGTCAGTCTTTCAGCAATAAACCAGACACGGGTTTCTAAACAAGAGCCTTTGTTATTGATCTTCTCGGGAATCGATTCCAAATGATGGTAGGAGCTCCAGTAGAGTTCATGGAGATGACGAAATACACATTTTTTAATTCTAGGGCCTCTAAGTGATCAAATGTAGCCGAAAAACATGTTGCACTCAATCTACAGTGTGTGCAGAAGTATTCGGCAAGTTGATAATCTGGTCATATTTGTTCCCCCAAGCACATTTTAACCAATTCCAAACCACATCGATCTTAATAACTACTATTGATTTAGTATTTAATCATTTATAAGTGATATATATAATTGTCCATGAAGGCTGGAAGTGACAAACTCCTTGTATTCAGGTGCAGAATTATTAGGCAGGTTTTCTTTTACAGATAAAATGAGCCAAAAAAAGAAGAGATTTAACTCCTATGCCTATGAGAAGGATGCAATAAGTGAAGACATGACCATTGGACAGGACAATGCTCATTGGGTCAGACAAAAACAGGGGGAGAAGCAAAGACATGTTAACTGCAAAATAATTAATGTGAGGAACCATTTAGTCTCCAGCGCCATCATTTTCCAGAACTGCAACCTTCCTGAAGTCTCCAGAATTACTCCTCAAGAGACTGTGCTTGGGGACAAATCCTAAAAAATGGCCCTCACTTAATAAGAATAAGATGCTGAAGTGTTGTGAAATACACGAAGGCTGATTTTGTTTAGGCTTTATGGACCGATAAGTTGAGAGTGACTCTTGAAGGACCAGCATCACATCCTCTTGTACCAATGTTTGAAGAATTGATCTTCCACAATCTGGCAGCAAGTTTTAGGAGAAGAAGAATTGTTTATTTGTCACATACACAATTATACAGAGTATAACCAGCAGTGAAATGTGTTCTCTGCATTTAACCCATCCAAGTGCACACACACCTGGAGCAGTGGACACACACACACACACACACACCTGGAGCAGTGGACACACACACACACACACACCTGGAGCAGTGGACACACACACACACACACCTGGATCAGTGGACACACACACACACACACCTGGAGCAGCGGACACACACACACCTGGAGCAGTGGACACACACACACACACACACCTGGACACACACACACACCTGGAGCAGTGGACACACACACACACACACACACCTGGATCAGTGGACACACACACACCTGGGAAATGTGTTGTCTGCATTTAACCCATCCAAGTGCACACACACCTGGAGCAGTGGACACACACACACACCTGGAGCAGTGGACACACACACACACACACACACCTGGAGCAGTGGACACACACACACACACACACTGGAGCAGGACACACACACACACACACACACCTGGAGCAGTGGACACACACACACACACACACACACACACCTGGAGCAGTGGACACACACACACACACACACCTGGATCAGTGGACACACACACACACCTGGAGCAGTGGACACACACACCTGGATCAGTGGACACACACACACACACACCTGGAGCAGTGTGTTCGTCCGGGGAGCAGTTGGGGGTTCGGTGCCTTGCTCAAGGGTCTCACCTCAGTCGTGGACTATTCCTGCCGGAGCCGAGATTCGAACCCATAACCTCGGGTTACAAGTCTAACACCCTATCCATTAGGCCACGACTGCCACACCTTTTATCCCATCTCCTGTCCTGAAAAGTCTTGCAGGATTGACAAAAATCAGCTCCTAAAACTTGCTGTCAGATTGTGGAAGATCAATTCTTCAAACATTGGTACAAGACGATGTGATGCTGGTCCTTCAAGAGTCACTCTCAACTTATTACTAATTACTCTCGACTTTTACATACCGTATCATGTGATTTCAATAATTTCACACTATAACAAAACACCTGTCATTTTCCCAGGATTGATAACCAGAAAAATCCCTTGTACTGTAGACAATGTAAAAATGAATGCATATGCTCTTTATATGTTTATTTGAGCGTTAAATCAATAATTCACCCTTGACTTGCATTCTATTAATTTACTAACTGCTGTTTTCTTACAAATAAACCTAACTATCTTTTATTTATTCTACAATTAACAGGCCTCTAACACACTAGCTTGCTCTATTTCTATCCGTTTTCTTTTTATTTATCATATAATTTAAGACTCGTCACAGCACTTGCGTATCGTATCGTTGCTCTTTTGTTGATTTTGATTGCCTCCATTCTCCTCATTTGTAAGTGGCTTTGGATAAAAGCATCTGCTACATGACTGAATGTAAATAAAATAACAAAATTACAGGTCAGAGCAAAATTGGCAAGTAAATGATGAATTTAGGATCCGAGCTGGTGACATGTTCAAACCCAGCATGAGCAGATTCAGAAGTGTAACGTCGTCTCTGTTACGAGTGCAATGCGAGTCACCTTTAATAGTGTTTACTGAATCTTCTTGTTTCAGCGTGCCCACTTTCACAGTGATCCCGGACTCTCTGCGCTCCGTGTCGCCTCTGAACGTCGAGAGTGAGGATGATGAAGATAACGAGGATGATGAAGACGAGGACTCTGATGACGTGCGGTCAGAGGGAGTTCCTATAGAGCAGTACAGAGCCTGGCTGGGTGACTCAACCGTTAGAAATGGCAAAAGCACTCACTTTTACTATGCAGCCAGTGTTAATGTGTTTTTGTTGGTACTGCCAGATGAAGACAGTAACCTGGACCCGTCTCCTGTGCCGGACATGGTCACGGACTCGCTGCTGGTCGGCCCGATGGATGAGGAGGAGCGATGGCTGGACGCGCTGGAGAAAGGAGAGCTGGACGAGAACGGAGAGCTGAAGAAAGAGATCGACGAGACTCTGCTCACAGCCAGACAGGTGTCAGATAAAACACACACAATCAACGATCATACAACCTGCAGTGAGCAAAAACTCCCAAAAACTCGATACATGGAGACAGTGTTGTGAAGATGCACAAACCTTACCTTAACATGCATTTAAAAGAGAAATGTCTTGTAACATTATGTAAAAAATTCAATTGTATTACTGTAATAAGTGCAAAAATACATCGTAGGGGTGAAAATCATGGATTTTTCTTTTATGCCAAAAATCATTGGGATATTAAGTAAAGATCATGAAGATATTTTGGTACATTTCTTACCGTAAATATCAAAACTTCATTTTTGATTAATAATATGCATTGCTAAAAACATGATTTGAACAACTTTAAAGATGATTTTCTCAATATTTAGATTTTTTTGCACCTCAGATTCCAGATTTTCATATAGTTGTATCTCAGACAAATATTGTCCTATCATAACAAACCATACATCAATGAAAAGCTTATTTATTCAGATTTCAGATTATGTATAAATCTCAATATCGAAAAATTGACTCTTAAGACTGGTTTTGTGGTCCAGGGTCACATATTAGTTTATCAACCAGTAATCATTAGAGACGTGAACAGTACTCTGTGTTTTTACACAACATTGAAAATGAATAGTTGACTTTAACAGAAGCATTTAAGGTACCTTATCCCAGTTTCTCCTCGGTCTGAACAGAAAGCGCTCCTGCATAAGCAGCAGAGCCAGCCGTTACTGGAGCTGCCCATGGGATACAAAGAGAAGGAGCTGACGGCCGAGATGATGCAGAAACGCGAGGAGCGCGCCCGCAAAAGACGCCTGCAGGCCGCCAAGAAAGCCGAGGAGAACAAGAACCAGACCATCGAGAGACTGACCAAGACCAGCACGGCCAAGATCAAGAGCATGAAGGAGCGCAGGTTCAAGCAGGCGCAGCTGCCCATGGTGCGGTACAGCAGTAACGCTCAGGGCACCGCCGTCTCGTACCCCGCCGGGATCCCCGTCCCGACGCCCGCCGCCCCGCCAGAGCCTCCTCCCGCACCCGTGAGCTGCGGCGTGTCCGGATGCTCCAACCTGAAGAGGTACTCCTGCTCCAGGACCGGGACGCCGCTCTGCAGTCTGCAGTGCTACAGGAAGAACCTGCCGCTGCTGCAGGAAGTCGCTTGAAGCGTGTGTGTTTACAAATACTAGGTCCATGCAATTATGTTCAACAGCAGACACAACATTCTTTGATTAATCGCTGCAAAATCATGCTGGAGTTTATTTATTTTGTGCATTCAAAGTGCAATTCATGAAACACAAGCAGTAACACTTTACGTTACGGTTCAATTTGGGAATATTAGGTTTTCTGAACTAACAATGAACAATTTGTACTGCAATTATTCATCTAACTGAATGCAACTATACATTTTATACACACACACACATATGTACGCATGTATTATTTATATATATATATATATATGTGTGTGTGTGTGTGGTATATAGACAACAAACACACTCGCACAGATGCACACACACATACATACTTTATACATATATATGTGTGTGTGTGTGTGTGTGTGTATATAGACAACAAACACACTCGCACAGATGCACACACACATATACATACTTTATACATATATATGTGTGTGTGTGTGGTATATAGACAACAAACACACTCGCACATATGCACACACACACACACGTGTATATATATATATGTGTGTGTGTGTGTGTGTGTGTGTGGTATATAGACAACAAACACTCGCACATATGCACACACACACATATACATACTTTATACATATATATATATGTGTGTGTGTGTGGTATATAGACAACAAACACACTCACACACACACACGTGTGTATATATATATATGTGTGTGTGTGTGTGTGTGTGTGTGTGTGTGTGTGTGTGTGGTATATAGACAACAAACACACTCACACACACGTGTATATATATATATCATATATACACGTGTGTGTGTGTGTGTTAATTGTTTGTTCATTCATAACACATTAACTGATTCATTTACACAACCTGACCCATTTAAAGTCTGTTAGCATTTGTTGAAATTACATTATGCTAAATTAATAAATTCTTTATAGTATTTTCATTGTTAGGTTATGATATTATTGTTAACAAATTTAACTTATTATAATGTGTTGCCCAAATTCAATTCAATGTGACGGTTAATCCCAAATTATCTAAATTATTAATTAATTTCGGTGCAAAAAATTACTTTTGACCTGAGAGTAACACATAAATAATTCTGTACAAACTGAAAGTTGTTGATTGAATTAGTGTGTAATTATGTTTCATAACACATTCATTCTGCTTGTGTTTAATGAATGAAGCTCGTTATCATTAAAACATAAAAGCACCTCGTGTAAACCGTGTATTTATTTCATGCATTTAAAGCTGAAATAAAGCTGAATTCATGAAAGTAACACTTTATAGCAAGATTACATTTATTAACATTAGTTATGAACTAATAATGAACAACTTTTTACAGCAATCATTAATCTAGGTTAATGATAATTGTATAAATATAATATTGTTATTGTTCATAATACATTAATGTTAGATCTTGACATGTTTCTAATATATTAGCATATGTAGAAATACTGTATCTAACACATTTAACTTACTATAAAGTGTTATTAAATTAAATTAATTGTGACAATTAAGACTTGCAAATTATTTACAAAGGCTGTTTAAAATTGTGTAAACAACACACTTTGAATTGGAAATATTTCTCTGTATATGATTCTGTAAAAACATTATTGCATTGAATTTGAATATAAAAATGTTTTATAACACGTTCGTTCTCGTTTAATTTAATTAGTAACACAGTCATTGTTGAAATTACCCAGACAGAAGTGCATCTGCTGTCATTTATTTAATAAACGATGCACGTTTTTTGGATGAACAATGCATTACAAAGTTTTAATCACTTCAATAAAATACAAAATCACTTTCATATCACAAAGTTCAGAAGTGTTGTTAAGGCTTTGGTCATAGAAAACATCATTTCACTTGATCCAGCAAGGAAAAGTCAAGTGAAAACATCACGATCGTAAGCCTGCCGCTTGTGCTCGTGGAAGAAATCCAGCATAGTTTGAGGTATTAAAGTTGTTTTTTAACATCTTATTCATCAGACTGGTTCATTAGTTTATTGCTGCAGACGTTGTATAACTTCCATTGTGGAAAAACCCCACAACAACATATGATTAAAACAAGGATAGCCATTTTATCTTAAAAGAGTAAACCAAATATTAAAACTTGCATAAAATGTTCTCACCCTCGGGTCATCCAAGATCAGATTTGGAGAAATGCATCAGTGTCTCAGTGGATGCTCTGCAGTGAATGGGTGCCGTCAGAATGAGAGTCTGATAAACACATCACAATAATCCACACCACTCCAGTCCATCAGTTAATGTCTTGAGACAAAAGCTGAAACAAATCCATCATCAAGATGTTATTAACTTCAAACTGATGCTTCTGGCTAAAATACGAGTCCATAATCCATAATAATACTTAATCCACACACATATTTGTTTAGTTTGGTTATTTCTCTCCTGATTCAGACCAGACAGCTTTGTCACTGGACTGGAGGAAGCGTTATTATGGATTATGAACTCTAAGTTTTAACTAAAACCTAAGTTTTTATCAGTTGTTTGGACTCTCATTCTGACGGCACCCATTCACTGCAGAGCATCCATTGCTGAGACACTGATGCATTTC
This sequence comes from Gymnocypris eckloni scoliostomus, assembly GCA_027564155.1. Taxonomy (NCBI): domain Eukaryota; kingdom Metazoa; phylum Chordata; class Actinopteri; order Cypriniformes; family Cyprinidae; genus Gymnocypris; species Gymnocypris eckloni. The sequence continues at coordinate 38,207,474 of CM050413.1, read as the reverse complement.
TCCAAATCTGATGATGAAGAAACAAACTCATCCACATCTTTGATGACCCGAGGGTGATGACATCTTCAACACATGTTCATTTCTGGCTGCTCTTCTCCTTTAAACCCGAACCAGTATTTTTCTGTCCGCGTCTATAGTGGATTTACCTCCCAGAAAGCTCGTCGCAGAGCAGCAGACTGTGCTGGTGTAACAGTGCTACACGGCCAAGCCGAACGACAGCCGGAAGGCCATTTCCACAGGAGCTTCAGCCACGGAGTCATGGAAGCACACGTAAAACTCTTGAGGAACGGGTTCGAGAAGCATTCGCCTGGAGCACAGACAAGAGATCGCAAAGCAGAGGTGTAAACATGACACTGTTTTCCTGCTGTATGCATGTCAGCGTCTCACATATCCAAGCTATTTTTATGCTTTGCATTCACAGACAGGTGCATGATGGGAGGATGTTTCTTAAAAAAAATAGTGCATGTGAACACGTGATGATGAATGATGGGAAACACTGTAAGAGCTGCTGTCAATCACTGGTCTGAGCGGGTTTATGGGCGGCAGGACACGTACCCTATAACCCAGTAGGTCATGGTGGGCGCTGGTTTCTTCTGATCGGTCCAGTTCTCCGGTTTGCACTGAAACAAAACTCCATGTTCTTTGACCGGACCCAAACCTCGAGTGCTCTGCGGCGGCTCCGACCGTCTGCGGTCCTGAAACACATGTACACATGCATGAGATGACCAAACCGTGCTAATCTCACTACAGCAGAGATGACACCTAGAGCTAGTAGCTTGTTTATTAATTACATATCTACCTAGACTCTAATTATTTGATCAAATATACAGTAAAATCTATAATTCTATGTGAATATATGATAAACATTAATTTATTCCTGTGATGCAGCGCTGTATTGTCAGCATCATTACTCCAGTCCTGTCACATGATCTTCAGGAATCAGTCTAATGCGTATCTGCTGCAGATGTATTGTGTGTGTGTGTGTGTGTTACTCGTGAGGGGGGGCTCTGCTGGAAGGCCTGGCGTATGGACAGACAGCAGTGGTAGAAGTTCTGGATGAGCTGTGGGTGGATGGAGCCGCTCAGATGATTCATTTCTCTGTGTGTGGGAGCGATGAAGATGCCCTGCACCGCCTCCATCAGCACGTAATGGAAGAGTGTGTTCTCAGCGCCCGCTGTCAGCCTGTCACACACACACACACACACACACACATGATCGCCTGAACAGCATTCCCATGACGTGAAGTCAAACCACTCAATCTGTTCTTGAGGAGTAAGCAGATATTTTGTTATTTAAAGGGGTCATATGATGCGATTTCATGTTTTTCTTTCTCTTTGAGTGTTACAAGCTGTGTGTGCAGAGATAAGATCGGTAAAGTTAAGATTAAAGTCTCAAACCCAAAGAGATATTCTTTATTAAAGTTAAGACTCGACCACGCCTCCTAAAACGGCTCATTTAAACACGCCCCCACATGACTACATCACAGTGTGGGGAGATTTTCATAACACCGCCCACATGTATACGCAATGAAGGAAGTCTAAACTTTTATTCTGGCTGTAGTGTAGTTGCATGTCCTGGAGACGCTGTGTTTCGATGTGAAACCGAAACTACTTTGTTTGGGCTTTCAAGAGGACACAACTAGAAATCAGTGGTTAGGTTGTATTTACAACACTGTTACAGAACAGTTCAACCCAGATATTAGAGAGTGTGCAGCTCATTTACAGAGGACTGTGTCCTGAACCTGGAAGAGTAACGTTAGCCTACAATGTGAACACTATGTATGGCTGTGAACACTAGAAGGACAGTCTGGTGCTTTGACGTTTCTGCTACTGACGATTAAACGCTAGTTTTGAGCGGTGTAGAGTAGTGCTTGTTTGTCGTTTCTCCGATCACAAATGCAGACATGGTAATGTTTACGTAAAAAGTCATTAAAATCAGTAATTATGTCCCAACTGGATGCAACAAATGCCTTGTTTATAATGGGTTTTATTGTTTTAGTCTCGTCACATGGCATCACAATACAGTAAGTGGCGTAACATTTCCATCTCACGCTTGAGGTATTGCCAATCACAACAGCACCGGATAGCTAATCAGCCAATCAGAGCACGTTATTAACTTCAGAACGCGATGAGCTTTGTAACATTGACCGTTTCAGAAAGGTGGGGCATAGAAGAGCATCAATAATGTACAGTATGTTGAAAATAATGTTTTTTTTTACCTCGGACCACGTAAACGCATTGCATTACACCAAATAATGTTCTTTTTAGCATCATAAGACCCCTTTAAAGTGACTTACGGTACACCTGCTACAACCAGAGCTGGGTAATTACTCTTAAACTATAGTCCATTACTTCCAAAATACATGACAAAAACTGTAGTTAGTAACATAATCCATTACTTCACACAATATAAGATTACTTTTAACCTAACTTGTTTATCACACTGATAACCTCGTACCATATTGATATAAAAATACAAAGAGTAAGAAAATAGATTTCACTCGTTGTAATTAACAACATTAAACAGTGCATTAAATATTATATTACGCCAAGGTTTCCCAAACTGGTGCTTGTGAAGGAACTAAAGGGGGTTTGTTTGTGTTTTTTTTTGTTTATCTGCATGTCATGTGACCATTAACCAACGCCAGAGAACCAAGAACATGCAAATATAATACTTCAATATTAAAATCTGTTTTAAAATTATTAAAAACATTTAAATATCAGGGGTATATTAGCTGAAAGAGGCTCAGATGACAAAACTCTGGGAATCCATGCATTGCATGTAAATAAGAAATAACGTGAATTTGTGCATTTTACTGTGTTTGAAAGAAAAAATCCTTCCAAAGACAAAGTAACACATAGTTAAATAAAGAAGTGGTAATTTAAATAAAAGTCATGTGTTCATCAGTAGTCGATGCAATGTTGAAACACTTCTTAAACCTGAAATGATTTTTGTAAAAGGCCGGCTATATTAGAAATGGAAATATCAAAGAGGAATTAGAGAGAATTAATAAATTATGAATAATATCTTGCTATTGTGTGAATAGTATGTAATCAAAAACGTAACTGGAGTCTGATTACATGGATTTCAAAATGCAATTTAATCTAATTACAAGTACTTAATATTTGTAATCCAGATAACATGTCATTAGTAACGGCCCAGCTCTGGTTACAACCCCTTCCATTAAACACAAAAGAAATGAGAAAATGATAATAAAGGCCGTATAAAAGTTGGTCATGAACTCACTTGAGAGCGTTGTGCATGTCCTCGGTCTCTCGGTCCGTCAGACTCTTCCTCAACGAGCCCAAATAGAAAGGGTTCGGATGCTTGAACCTGGGGATCTGACACAACACACACATGAAGACTGGACTGCCGTGTGTGCTGGACTACACTAAACACTACTGAAGAGTTATTGCTATTGAAGTGCATTTACATCTAGAAGGTAAAAGCTTGTATAAATGTACTGGTTCTGCGCACCGCTACTGTCTGCTGCTGTGCCACATGTGATGAAAGCTAGTTTCTCTCTCTATGGCCACGTACACACTGCAGGAGTGACAACCGCATTTAAATGCGGGAGTGAGTCCCGTAAATTATCGTTCCATGTGTGTGCAGAACAGCACTCGACTCCCGTATTTGTAACCACAGCTACATCTGTCGTCTTGCAGCAGTGAATAAACGTTTAGCCGTTCGTTAAGGGTCATTTTTTGACTAATAACTGTTATTGTCCGTTGATTTGAACTAAACTACCACTAATAGACGTGCAGTGTTGTGTTTATTCTCGGGAGGCTGCTTCTGTCTTGCTGGGTTGCCATGTCCTCATGTTTTCAACCATGTTGTTTGGTCTTAGCTCATAAAGACAGGCACTTTATGGAGTTAATAAAGTGGTCTGTCGCTGATATGAGATATATAAATTTTTATTTTGGCGTTATAAAACAAAGCATTTTTGTGTTTTAGTGTTTTTTGGTGTGCTTGTCCTTGTTGTTGTTTTTCTGTGAAGATCTGGCAACACTGACACTTTACCGCACGGCTCATGAGCGCAGCTAGCCCTGTGCTAAGTTAAGACGTCTTTCACTGTTGTTTTCTTGCATCTCACATACAGACGAATACACGGATGCACGTTCAAATACGTCATTAATAACTAGTTGCTCAGTTCGGTTCCGTACACACTGCGTAGAATTTCTGTAAATGCGGTTGTGACTCCCGTATTTTAGTGAATTGTGTGTGTACAGAACGCGATTAAGGAGTAAAAGGTGAACTGACAACCGAATTTAGCTGCAGTGTGTACGTGGCCTATGAGACTTTAAGAGGTTCGTCCATGCTGTGAATGATGTCAGATGGACGTGATTCATAACGGCGGTTCCTGATGCTGCTATAAGAGGAGATACTCAGAAGATGTGCTCAATATCATAACTCATACGCAGCGCTCTGACATGTCACTACTGGAAAATCTCATTATATTACTCAGATGTCACTTCTCTTTCTCTGCAAGATGGGAAAGTACAAAGCAAGCGTTTTCTGACCTGAAAGTCAAACTTTAGCTGAGCGTTTGAATTCAATCACTATTTGTGTGATTCAGTTTGGTGCAGAAACCTTTCATTTAAATATATTGTTCGCATCAAATACTTTATATCAAATAATTCATGCTGTTATTGTGAGAGATGTAATTGATTTCAACCAATTTAAACGGTTAAATATAGTAATTTAATTTCATTATTGTGACTTGTTTGTAAAATGGTAATAAAATAATTCAAAGAACCATAATCAATGATAATTGATAATTTGACCGAGCACATCCAGAATTCTCTGTATCGGCCCAGAATTGATTTCAGTGCATCCCTACCATTTACTGTAACTATATACAGAGCACTGTGTTTGCAACCACATGCTCCTTTAAACTATTACACACAAACCAGTATGCAGAGAGGGTGTATTCTCCAAATAACTTTAAATTCATGTTGCAGAATAATGTGTTAATGTTATGTGTATGGACTCTTGTTTTTGTTGCACATCAGCTTACTGTCCACTAATGTTTGCCTCTCACAAAAGACACAATTCTTCTAAGAAGACAGTACAGGCTTGTGTCATGCTTCAGCTGTAGTTAGGATCAAAGGTGGATGTTAAGTTGCACAATGTTTAGGTTTTATTATTATTTTTTAATACTATTATTTTGATTTATGTCTACGTTTTAGGTTGTACTATGTTTACCTTATTTGTACCTTATTTGTATGTAATATGGCAATTAAATGCACTAAATGGGTTTAGTTTTCAGTAGGGCTGTAACGATACGCTCGATATGAAACCGAAATCGCGACACTCAGATCCACGATCCTGTGTCATGTGTGATAAGAGAGAATCGACACACACCCGTGACTACCTTTCCAATCATGTGACGCCTGCCTGCAAAAGTTGAGCTAGTTGCACACAGATTTTCCCTCAAGGACATCGGCGTTGTGCTCTTGCCCAAACAAAAGATTAAAGATTGTGTGTGTCATCGCAAATAACGAGGACACGGATCCACACACTTCTTGAACGCCTTGCTAGTGCTCGCCATGATAATAAAGGAAAACTGTATTCCTAGAATGCAAATGCTTTCTTCAAACAGACCAGTCAGTGAAGACGAAGAAGAGGATGATGTATTCTCGGCGGTCCTTATATTATGGTCGCGCCGTTGTTTTTCAACAGTATTTTGTTACAAAGAAAACAGAAGTGTTATAGCTTTGGCTATTTATGTATTTTATATATGGCTATTTATATTGTTAATAATTTGCATAGTTAATCTTGTTCTTTGGTGTTCAATTTATAAAGATTTTTCAAATGTTATTTAATAAAAATATTGTTTTAAAAACTTTGTTTTTCTCCCACCCCCACGAAAAATCGTGATACGAACCGAATCGTGGGTCAAATCGTGATCGATAACCGAATCGTGGGTTTGGTGTATCGTTACAGCCCTAGTTTTCAGTTATTAATATATGCTATTCTATTTCAGCAATAACATTTTTAATTTTTCTAAAAAGGAAACAAATGACTTGTTCATTAAGAGACTTGTCTTATTTTCTCTTGTATATTTAGTATTGCTCTTTCAAAAGAAAAAGTCATTCTTATCCGATTACTCGATTAATCGATGGAATTTTCAGTAGAATACTCGGCTACTAAAATATTCGATAACTGCTCGATTAATCGATGGAATTTTCAGTAGAATACTCGATTACTAAAATATTCGACAACTACTCGATTAATCGATGGAATTTTCAGTAGAATACTCGATTACTAAAATATTCGACAACTACTCGATTAATCGATGGAATTTTCAGTAGAATACTCGATTACAAAAATATTCGGCAACTACCCGATTAATCGATGGAATTTTCAGTAGAATACTCGATTACTAAAATATTCGGCAACTACTCGATTAATCGATGGAATTTTCAGCAGAATACTCGATTACTAAAATATTCGATAACTACTCGATTAATCGCTGGAGTTTTCAGTAGAATACTCGATTACTAAAATATCCGATAACTACTCGATTAATCGCTGGAATTTTCAGTAGAACACTCGATTACTAAAATATTCGATAACTACTCGATTAATCGCTGGAATTTTCAGTAGAATACTCGATTACAAAAATATTCGATAACTACTCGATTAATCGCTGGAATTTTCAGTAGAATACTCGATTACTAAAATATTCGATAACTACTCGATTAATCGCTGGAATTTTCAGCAGAATACTCGATTACTAAAATATTCGATAACTACTCGATTAATCGCTGGAATTTTCAGTAGAATACTCGATTACTAAAATATTCGATAACTACTCGATTAATCGCTGGAATTTTCAGTAGAATACTCGATTACTAAAATATTCGCTAACTACTCGATTAATCGATGGAATTTCAGTAGAATACTCGATTACTAAAATATTCGCTAACTACTCGATTAATTGATGGAATTTTCAGCAGAATACTCGATTACTAAAATATTCGATAACTACTCGATTAATCGATGGAATTTTCAGTAGAATACTCGATTACTAAAATATTCGATAACTACTCGATTAATCGCTGGAATTTTCAGTAGAATACTCGATTACTAAAATATTCGATAACTACAGCCCTAAAAATGTGCACTGCAGAAAGCAGTAATTGTCAAGCTTGTCATGTGGTAGGAACAAGGTTTGCATGCTAAGCCACGTTGAAACTCTCCTGTTATTAAATTTTTTGTATGTTATGAACAGAACTGTGATATTTCAAACATACTGAAATACTTTAGACGTGGAGCGGTGTTTCTGATATCAGTGAACGCGGAGTCAAATAATATCTCAAATTATCCTTTGACTATGTTCTGGCCCGCTATCTAGTGGAGAAATTAGTTTTTGGCCCAATGCCAGACATAGGCTATAATATACTTTACAAGCAAGAAATGTTCCTACAGCTTAACTTCAATTATGAAGTAAAATTAACTTTATCATTTAAATATATACTATATGTGACTCTGGACCATAAAACAGTCATAAGGATACATTTTTTTAAATTGAGATGTGTACATCATCTTCTAAATAAATAATATTTCCATTGATGTATGGTTTGTTATGATAGGATAATATTTGGCTGAGATACAACTATTTGTAAATCTGGAATCTGAGGGTGTAAAAAATATATAAATATTGAGAAATCATCTTTAAAGTTGTCCTAATGTAGTTCTGAGCAATGCATATTACTAATCAAACATTACATTTTGATATATTTACAGTAGGAAATTTACAAAATATCTTCATGGAACATGATCGTAATATCCTAATGATTTCTGTCATAAAAGAAAATTGATAATTTTGACCTATATCAATGTATTGTTGGCTATTGCTACAAATATACCCGAGCTGCTTATGACTGCTTTTGTGCTCCAGGGACACATATGCTATAAAATCTGCATAAATACATATATTTAAAAATATCTGCATACATTAAGTGCAATAAAAACTAGCATATTCCTACAATTGAATTTCAACAGTGAAGTGAAATCAAATGTATAATTTAAATAATATAATCAAATATATACCATGAATAATATCGGCATAAATACATACATTTAAAATCTGCATAAATTAATTTCAGTACAATAAACAATTCCATGAAATATTCCCACAATTGAACTTAACATTACAATTAAAAAAATTAACTATAACATATACTATAATGTAAATACATTTCTGTATTACTATTTCAGGAAGTGATTCATTTTATTAATACATAATGTAATTGATTAGTTTGATTTCAGGATGAAATATAGCTTTTTTTTATGTTTTCTGTAAAATGTGCTACTAGTGAAACCGCACGACATGAACTTTGATTAATAAACGAGAAACACCTTGAAAAATCCTGCGCTGCCCAGACTGCCGTCGGACCCTCCCGAGCCGAAGGAGTCTCTGCGTGTGCCACTAGAGGGCGTCCGGCGCACTGCGTCCGGACTCAGACCCGAGCTGAAGAGCGGCGTCCCGTCGGCGTGACCCTCGCTGCCGCTGTCAGACAGACTCCTCTGTGGACTCGGCCTCCGTCCTCTCAGACTCGACGGCCCTGACCCCGCCTCCCCGAACAGACTCCGCCCCATCCCGCCCGGCGACGGGGGTTTGATGGCTGCCGTGAGACGGCTGAGGATCGGCGAGCTGCCGATGCCGTCTTGTCGGTCCCGCCCACCGGCAGGAAGGAACCAATCGGCGCAGGAGATGCAGGGAGTGGGCGGAGCCGAGAGCCGCTCCTCTATGGCGGCGTCCAGACTCTCCAGCTGAAGGAGTGTGGCTTTGACCTGATCCACATAGACGCAGTCGGGACCTGGAGAGCCCAGAGCGGGCGAAGCACAACCACCGGCCTCCAGCAACACACACTGCATGAAGTGCCTCTGGAAACATCAGTAAGAAAAAACATTGTACATTGGGTGTGCATTATATTCTCAATGTTCAATTACTGAGCTCAACCCATATAATCCACAGCACTCAATCAGTGTATATTTCTCTGGACTTTTCCACTGGAGGACGTGTTATTATGGACTCATAGTTTAGTCAGAAGTAATGGT
>CM050413.1:38168405-38190905 GCA_027564155.1 Gymnocypris eckloni scoliostomus | reverse complement strand
TTTGGAATTATGTTTTGTCGGCGAAATGCAGTAAAAACAGGCAATATGGTGTCTAAAATGTAAGTCTCTTGATATTAGCTTATTGTATATTGAACTGTTGTATAAAATCAATATCACATTTGTAATCGTGCTTATTTTTTAAGAAAAAACTGCACTCTTTGTGTGATTTTAATCATATGAAACGTAAATAAATACATTTTCTGCCCCCATATCTTGAATTTTGCGGTCATTCTTAATGCATTTTAATAAAGCGCGCGTGCAGTGTTTAATCCCTTCATCACCACGCAGGCTAATGTATGCGTGCAGTGTTTAATCCCTTCATCACCACGCAGGCTAATGTATGCGTGCACTCCGTAACCTAGCTGTTTGGTTTTTGCAAAATACTCGATATTGTCAAATTGCACATCGTTAAAACAACAATTACGATATTATCGCAGACGATATATATCGCACACCCCTAATTACAGCTTAACATATATTCACATAAAAAGCAGTTACTTTAAATAATTTTTTCACTGTTTTACTGCATCAAATAAATGCAGTTTTTGGAGAGCATAAGAGATCAATATTGATAAAGCCCTCACCTGACTATCTGTCCTCCCGTGACGTTCTCCAGCATGTCACAGAGCGTCAGGAAAATACCTCGCACCGCTTTCAGCTGAAGCGCGGCTTCAGACGCCGGATACTGGAACAGAATCTCCTGCTGCAGAGAGGACACACGAATCAGTCCTGACCCAAGTCACTTTACAGCATGCATGCAGAATCATCACAACCATAAATGCTTTATGAATCTTATTTGAGACCATTTTGCTAAAATATAGGACATGTGTGACAAGGTCAAGTCACAAGGCAAGTGTTTGCCTTGTCAATAATGTTACAAGATAATAATAATAATAATAATAATACATAACTTAATAAATATGTGACCCTGGAGCACAAAAGCAGTCTTAAGTCGCTCGGGTATATTTGTAGCAATAACCAACAATACATTATATGGGTCAAAATTATAGATTTTTCTTTTATGCCAAAAATAATTCGAATATTAAGTAAAGATCATGTTCCATGAAGATATTTAGTCAATTTCTTACCGTAAATATATCAAAACTTAATTTTTGATTAGTAATATGCATTGCTCAGAACTTCATTTGAACAACTTTAAAGATGATTTTCTCAATATTATTATTATTTTTTGCTCCCTCAGATTCCAGATTTTCAAATAATTGTATCTCGGCCAAATATTATCATAGTCTATAATAACAAATCATTAATCAATGAAAAGCTCATTTATTCAGCTTTCAGATGATGCATAAATCTCAATTTTGGTTTTGTGGTCCAGGGTCACATATATTAGAGAATAAATATCTCTAAATAAATATCTATCATATATTAGAATAAATAAAGTGTGAGCATCTAACCAAAAACATTTTACTTGAAATAAAATTGTAAATATTTTTTTTATAAAATCTGATGACACTTTTGTATTAATGCCATGCAAGCACATCCTATAGATATTAATAAAAAATACAAAATAAATATTTTTTTTATTATTATTAATAAATAAAAAAATGAAGAAGCATGAACTGTTTATTCATAAGGGGTTGAAGTTGGGTAAATAAATAAATACATTAATTAAATAAATGTAAAAATGTAAAATACAATTTTATAAAATATTATGAATTTTAAAAAGCTTGAATAGTTCATAAGATTATGAACATGCATTAATTAAATTTGGTAAAAGGAAATAACATTGAATTAAATATACATATATATTTTTGAAGTAGCATGGATTGTTGATAAAGACAAGGAACATTAAGTAAATAAAATAAAATGAAACAATTAATTTCAATGTAAAAATTTATTCATAAGATAGTAACATGTATTAAATAAAATAAAATAAAATAGAAATTTTGAAGCAGCATGATGTTCTTAAAATTAGAAGCACGTATTAAGTACACTGGGTAAATAAAAATATAAACAAATAAAATATTCACTTTTTTTTAAGCATACATTTTTCATAAAACTAGGAACATGTAAATCAGCCATCTTTCATAAGTTATGTTCCTCTTTTATAAAACACATTGACTTTAAATTACGACTAGCTCACAGCTCATAACTTGAGCCACACATATTCCCACGAGGAGCCGCTATTCTTCTCATGCGTAAACTGCAGCAGGACGAGACGCTTGAAGTTTGTCTGCAGGAGGGAACGAAGGAGGGACGCTTCCTTTGTCATTTTGATTAGCATGCAGAGCAGGAACGACTCAACCTGGCAACGCTTTCAGACCGCGAGCATTTGAGTTCATGTGAGGAACTGAGTTCTCATGTCCTCCTTCAAACCGCACACGCACACACACACACGCACACACACACACACACACGCACAAACACAGACACACACACGCACACACACGCACACACACACACACACACACACACACACACACACACACACACACACAGACACACACACACACACACACACACAGACGCACAGCACACACAGACGCAAGCAAACACATGCACAAACACACACACACGCACACACACACATGCACACACACACAGACACACACACACACAGACACACACACACACACACACACACACACACTGTCTCTTCCAGCGTTCAGAGGTGGTCGTTTTGGCTTGAGGCACTGCGGCCTGTGGTTTGAGAGCCGCTCAAACTCACACTAGAGCTCGGTGCAGTATCAATCACTGCAGACAGAAAGAGGTTTTTAAGTGAGTCTGAGAGCAGCACAGGCAGATTTAGTGCAGCTCTGAACTATCAGCACCTGGACGCATGCATTTACAAAAGCTGCTTCGATGTGTTCAAAACTCCAGCCTGACAAGCCGCCTGTGGCCCAAAAAACTGCTTAAATCTTTGTAGAGGGTGTAAATCTGTGCAAGACTAGGCCAGAGTTCCTCATTCCTGCAGAGTTTAGTTCTAAACGTGATCCAACACACATGGCTGCAATTCACAAGCAAAGCCAGAGACTCTGATCACTTGAGTCGAGTGTTTAGTGTTATTAGATGGATCTAAACTCCGCAGGAACAAAACAACCCTGTAGCAGGGTTCAATCAAATACAAACTCCTTAAACTAAACTGAACCCGGAATAAACCTGCAATAAAATACAACTTCTCATTTTATTTTAGTTTACGTTAGCACTAAAATTACTAAGCCTTGAAATAGATAACTTAATGAAATCAAAACATTTTACCAAAATAGTAATATTTAAATAGAACAAAAAGTCATAAAATGGCAAAACAACATAACAAAATGACTAAAATCTAAACAAAACAATTACAATGAAAACTGAAAATATTAAATTAAAGTCAATTAAAAATAATAATAAAATTATAATATATGCATGAATAATATTAAAATATTGCTTCCTGTATTAGGTGAATCTTAAAGGAAAATGTCAAAACATCATATTTCAGTAAAACTAACTTTAAAAAATCAAAAGGGGAGAAAATTAATATTATTTGGCATAAAGAAATTGAAGCTACCATATATTGACTCTAATTGTAAAATTGCATTGCAATTTGCAATATAGATTATCAAAAATATTGGGGAAATTAAATAGACTAGAAATAATATTTAGCATTAAATAACAAAGCAAAGTTATAAAAAATATGTTTATGCTGATTTAAATATAAATAATTATTTAATAAATAATTATTAAATATGTAAGAAATAACTGTAATATGTTTAATGTTTTAAGGAATTACAACAATATAATGTCCCTCTCTTTTTTCCCCCGTACATATGATGTATTACAGTTTCAGTAACTCTTATTACTTTCCATATATATATATAACTCTATATTTACATTATTTTAATTATATTTTTAGATTGTGATTTTTTTTTTGAAGTGTGGGCAAAATGTGTTTAAATGTCTCTAAAATAACTGTATAATACATAAAAAACAAAACAACATTAAATATGTTTCTAAGTAAAATGATCTTATTTTTGTTATGTTGTTTTTTTATCTACAGGTTTTGTGAAAGTCGCCCTGCTGCATTTCCACCAATCGTAACGGTTCATTCACATGTTGCTTCTCTTTATGAATTGAATTTAAAGAGGAAAGACCTGCCGAGCGTTTTCTCCTCTCTGATGGAAAGGCAGTGAATTATTCAGACAAGCATCTCGCTCTCTTCTCCCGTTTCCTCGTGTAAGCGCGAGCCGAGCGGCAGCGGCACAGCAGGGCCATTCATGCTCAATCTGGCAGATTTAACTGGGATGTTAATGGATTAAGCGCACACAGCTGCTCTATCTTTCTCTCAAGCTGAAAACCAACGGAGAGAGTCTCCGAACACTGCGCTCCTCTGAATGAAGCGTGGACTGACCTCGTCCTGCGGCGCATCGGAGTCCAGTTTGAGCGAGAGGTACATGACTATGTGTGGGACGTGTGCGATGGACATCTGGAGCTCGACGGTGTCCTCGCCCCACAGCAGCCGCACCAGCTGACTGACCGCAGGAGCTTTCTCTCTCGAGTCCGGAGTCACCCCGGCGGGACAGACCGTCTCCAGAGTCAACCTCACCTGAGAAACAACATCAGATCAATACTGTGAAGATGACAGGACAACACTCTACTACACTCACACGGAGACGAGTCTATGAAACATCAATCACTGTACTGTGTGACATATAAAGACATTGAGTTTCAACTGACATGTGAAATAATTTATTATGTTTGTTTTATATTATTTATGTTTGTTTCTGTGAATTGTGGGGACTTACCATAGACTTCTATTAATTTTATACTCCACCAAACTATATTTTCCATCCCCTAACCTTAAATCTACCCCTTACAGAAAACCTGCTTGCATTGTAGCACATCATTTACTATGTTTAAGAATTTTTCCCCTCGTAACAATATAAAAATTGTTAAAAACAATAAAAAAAGCAGACGCACGAATGTGTATCAGTATATTAAATCTGTGCTTTCGTTCTTAAAGTGAAAGAAAACTAATAAATCTAATGCTGTCAAAGACAAATACAAGTGATCACTGCTCCTGACTAAATAACCTTTGTAACATTAACTATTCATTTATAGGCCATTTAATTTATACAGTGAAGACTATGCAGTTATTTTATATTTGATTATTATTTCTGTAGCGTACCTGAAAATGTATTTTAGACTGAGCTGAAAAACCTGAAAAGCACTGTTTATTGAACTCGTGTCTTTCTTCTATTGTATTTATTTTCTGCCATTGCTTGTAATTTGGTTATTTAAGATGTTTAGCACTGAGCCCATAGTAGCATTTTTAGATTTATGTTTAATTTATATATTTTTGGTTACATTTGTGAGTTAATAAAAATGTAGATGGTTGTTTAAAATAGGTATATAATATCATAATATCGATATATCGATCGATGTACTCCTGTATCGAATCGTAGAATGTTTTGAGGTATCGGAAAATATCGTATCGCTGGGTATGAGAATCGATATCGTATCGAATCGTGACGAACCATTCGATTTACACCCCTAATAACTCATTGAGTATGTGATTTTGAATGCAGCCAGAGACCTCGTTCGTGAATGAGTTGAATGAACAGATGCAGCTCGTTCGTGAACATACAGAACCCGTTGTTGAATGATAATGATGGCGCACAGCTCGGCTCGTGTAGTTTGGCTTATTTGCAGAAAATTATATTTGACCATTATAATGAAAACTGACCCACTACTGTGTTTTAGACTTAGTTCTGTGGTATATTTTGCACTTTGAACAATTTACTGTTTTTATTTACTTGTTTACTACTGTACAGAGTACTGAACGAGTAACGGGAGAGATCTTGAGAGAATTGTTCAAAGTGTTAAAAATACCACTAAACTAAGTCTAAAACACCTGGTTCAGTTTTCAGTACAATGATAAAGTGTACATTTCATTCTTTGCTGTAAATAAGCCAAACTACGAGCTCGCCAACTTCACTCATATATCACTCAACAACTGTTGTTTTTCGTTCACGAGCGGTTGCTACTGAACACGTCCATCACTGACCGAGTCGCTGTTTTGAGTCTGAACGAGAGAGAGATCTCGTGAATGAATGAATGAATGAATGAATGTGTAAATTCATTCGTTCAGCAATCAGCAGAAAGCGGAGGCAAGCGCATACTGTGCACATACGCTTGTTTACATTTACATTTATGCATTTAGCAGACGCTTTTATCCAAAGTGACTTATTCATGCTATACATGCTTTCATCAGTATGTGTTCCCTGGGAATTGAACCCACAACCTTTTGTGCTGCTAACGCAATGCTCTACCACTGAGCCACAGGAACACACACTCGCATTTTACACACTCGCCAACAACTTTTTCCTTTGCACCAAGGTCAAGCAAATTTAAAATAAGGGTATAATAATGGTTGTTATTGCCAGGGTTGTATTACTTGGCATAACTAAGTAGGCTATAACTAATATTTTTGGTGCAACAGCCTGACATCAAGCTTAGCTTAAGTAAATAACCTCAGAAAGGCTAAATGATGACAGTGTAAAGAGATGTGGTTGTGTAAAAAGAGACTTCAGTAATTCAGAAACATAAACCATTTTTGCAGTTAATAATACTGTACCATTCCTCCACATCTGATCTCTTTGTGTAGGATTTCACACATGCTAAATTATGCTGAAAGTGGCATTTGTAATGTTACAAAAGATTTCTATTTCAAATAAATGCTGTTCTTTTGAAATCAGTTTCCACAGAATTATTGGTAATTATCAGAAAATCAAATCAGCATATTATAATGATTTCTGAAGATCACGTGACACTGAAGACTGGAGTAATGATGCTGAAAATACAGCGCCGCATCACAGGAATAAATTATATTTACAAATATATTAAAACAGAAACAAGCTAATTTAAATTGTAATAATATTACAGTTTTTATGGTCATTATCTCATCCGGATAAATGTAGAGATGATGTCTTCATAGATTAGGGAGAAACCAGGTCTGGCTGACCTTTTAAGAGCTATCATTACAGTATTATTTTTATAGATATATGTTGCTTCAAAAAAACAGCATTTCATAAGATTTTGTAATGTTTTGAAATAGGTCTCTTCTGCTTACCAGGGCTGCATTTATTTGACCGTACAATTCAAAGGTTTTCAATTTAACATTTAAATTCACATTTTCTATTTGAATATATTTTAAAATATAATATATTATTTATTACAATTTATAATGTATTATGTGATGGCAAAGCTGAATTAAACTGAGCAAAAATACATTATAAAGTGTTTTTTCATATTTTCTCATTACTTTCATTCGTCAGATTGTTTTAACCAATTTCAACTTCATTTATTAATTTACTCAACATTCACCTAGATTTTTTTAAGTCAAATGAATATAATTTAAGTTCAAATAACTTGTACAGCCAGTTTGAGTATGAATGTTTTAAGTTAAAGTAAGTGTAATGTTTACAGTAAAAACTGTAATAACTATAAAAAAAATGAAATATTATTACAATTTAAAATAACTGTTTTCTAATTAAATATGTTTTAAAATACAATTTATTTCTGTGATAAAAGCTGTATTTTCAGCATCATTACTCCAGTTTTCAGTGTCACATGATCTTCAGAAATCATAATAATATGCTGCTCAAGAAACATTTCTGATTATTATCAATTTTGAAAACATTTGTATGCTTCATCTTTTGTGAAAACTGTTTGTTCAAGAATCTTTGATGAACAGAAAGTTCAAAACAACAGTATTTATTTGAAATATAAATCATTTATGACATTATAAATGTCTATTTAGATCAATTTAATGCATCCTTATTAAATAAAAGCATAACCCCAATCTACCCCAATCTGCCCCTGTCCAAAGAAAGGCTGCAGTCAGTGGACATGATGGTTTGGTTCCTGTGGTTTAGTAACTCTTCAGGCCGGTCTTAACATTGAAAGTCAACGATCAAGCAACTCTTACCTCATCATTTCACCAGCCAAGACGAAGCTCATTTTAAAAACCTCACAAGAGCACAGTTCCTCTACCCTAATATCATAATCGTCTCGCCTGTCCTTTTTTGTCCTACAGTGTAATTTGCTATCGGTTCTCGTCCTTTAATCACTTTCTCCCTCTCTCCACACCGCAGGGTAATGGCTCTTTTCCTGTGGCCCACAAAAACAAGCGTTACCGTAACCGCCGTCGCTGCCGAGCGACGCAACTCTGTAATTTTGACATTCCGTCCTCTTTCAGGCAACTGAGTGAACAAAACCAGCTTGAGACGTGATCAAATGGAAAGCATTCTCAGAAAGAAGCGGCGTCTAGCTAAACACGGCTGCAGACGTCAGCGTTTGACTGAACTCTACATCTTCTGTGAGTGATGCATGCTCGTGAGAAACTCATCCCCACATTTAAAAATAAAGGGTTTTTTATTGGCATCTATGGTTCTATGAAGAACTTTAAACAGGCTTTCCAATGCAAAGGTTCTTAATAGTGGAAAAGAGTTCTTTAGATGTTTTAAATGTTCTTCACTTGAAGAAAAAGGGCTCTTTTAAGAACTTTTCAAAGGTTCTTTGCAGAGACAAAATTATTCTTCTATGGAACCACTTTGAAAAACCCATTTTGGAACCTTTATTTTAAGAGTGCACTGTAAAAAAGGACTTCTTAATTAAGATTTTTGGACTCGGTTGAGTAAAAATAACTAAAAATCTAAAAAGCCGAAAAACAGGACACAAGATGTTAAGACTTGTTTCTTTCACAGGAGTGTATGCTGACTTTCTGCAATCGATCTGTTTCAAACAGTCTCCTCCGTTCACCAAGGCTGCATTTATTTGAACAAAAATAAGTAAAAACAGTAATATTATGAAATATTATTACAATTTCAAATAACTGCTTTCTATTTTATTTGTTTATTTTTATGTAAAAATGTATTTCTGTGATCAAAGCTGTATTTTCAGCATCATTACTCCAGTCTTCAGTGTCACATGATCTTCAGAAATCATAATAATATGCTGATTTGATGCTCAAGAAAAATATCTGATTATTATCAATATTGAAAACCATTTTGCGGTGTCATATTTTTTTGTGAGAAACTTTTCCATCAGGATACTTTGATTAATAGAAAGTTCAAAAGAACAGCATTTATTAGAATATTAAATGTGTTGTCACATTATAAATGTCTGGACATTTGCTTTTGACCAATTTAAAGCAACTTTGCTAAACGAAGGTCTGAAACAATAAGTGGTTGTTTACAAGTCTCAGTGATTTCTGATCATATGTCTCAAGTCTCTCCATTAATTTAAGAAAAAAATCCTAAAACGGATCGATTAGAGACGTAACGGCTCATCTCTCATTCATGACTGCATGAATAGTGCGGGATACATTGCCAAAGTTCAGATCCCTAATGTTTTAAACATGCATTTCTGAAAAAAAACGGTTTATATGCTTTTATTTTCAAACATTAGTTGAGCTGAGTTTAGAGCTCTTTTGCGATGTGCATTCAGACTTCACACAGCTTCTGGGTTTGGGGTTTAGTTGAAGTGTTTTGGGTCGAAATCAATCACTATTTTGGCCATAAATGGTAAATGCATTTGAAAATGGCAAATTTGAACCAACATTTTGCAACAAGCAACAGCCTCACCAACCCAAAGAGATGAGCGGCAGCTTACAACATGAGGAAACTATCAAAGCTTAATGCACATCGACAGTCCATTTGTCTTGTTTATGACATGATTACCGCCAATATTTCAGAAAACACACTTAACCAAACTAGGTTTAATGAACTCTTAACAATTTGCAGAATCATTTGTTAACTTAAAAAATCAGTCAGGCTGAGCGTTTACTTGCAAGCCCGAGAGGCACAGACCAGAAACCAAAACCACTTTTAGAAAGTGCTCATCTAAAACGCTTATGTCTTGTTAAAAAAAAAAAACTCTCATTTCAAGCCAATTAAGTCAAACGAATCCCTTAAAAACAGACCTCAGCTCCCAAAACGCAGAGTTGACCTGATGTGCCCTCAGCGTTTAGGAGTTTACGGGAGGTCTGTGGGCAGGAAAACTGAGCGTTTGTCTTACAAGTGATGAAAAGCATCTGAGATTTAAGATTTCTCTCTGCTTTCGTTCTTATATTTACCTCAGGGTTGAACTATTTGACTGCTGCAGACGACTACAGAGCCAAATAAACATTGTGAGCCATACATTTGTTCATTTTCATTCTTCAAAAAGACTCATTGCTTCAATGTTTCAAGCATTTAGTCTTAGAAAGATGCTCGTTTGCAAGGAAAAGACCCAAAAACTCGCACTCACCTGTGTGGGGCCTGGTATACATGACAAAACCCTCTCAATGTTTTCTGAAGTAACATCCACATCGTCCACAGCAACCAGGGCATCACCTACAGAAAACATGACAAAATAAACATCTGCAAACAACTTGTATCTCAATCACAAGATGCACATCAAACAGGTAGATTTGCACACTCTTCCCTTTGCGGCATGCAAAGATGTCCCTCAGTTGTTTCAGATAAACTTGGTCTAATTGCTTTAGTATGGACGGGCGTTTGAGAAACGATCGTAAAAAGCTGCTGGGGAAAGAGTTTTTGGGGTGGTGTAACCCGTTTGGAATTTCTTTGGTCTGTCTCGGGTAGAAAACGACTGCGGGTTCCCCTTGAATGTAGCTTTAGGACATCAGCAGAAAACTATTCACTGTAAATATACAGCGCAATTGAAAAAACAGCTTCCAATTGTATGATTTCATTACCAAATGTGCTAGGGACATAAAACTAGAGTGTTTAACAGGCAGTTGTGAGAGAGAATGAGCTGTAACTTGACTTAACAGATTAAAAATATATTTATTTTCGTAGGAAACTCACCAGGTGTTTCGAATGAAAGCAAGTTGCTTCCAATAAGCAACATTACGTTCTGTAATAAGTTAATTAATTGATCTAAGACACACCCATTTGTACAAATTGGTACGTACCTGCTAAACTCAATGTCCAAACATAACAAAACTTGAAACACGCTGACAACAGGACATTTTGAGGACACGCACCAAATTTCGCCCAAATCCGCCTATAGGGGGCGCTAAAACTGAAAAACTAGTGATGTATGCTTTCAAAACTGTGCTTTGTGAAGCTTTGAAACCTCTGTGAATCATTTGTTTCTAGGGATGTGCAACAGCGATCGAGTACTCGGCCATGACA
Organism: Gymnocypris eckloni scoliostomus; assembly: GCA_027564155.1. Lineage (NCBI taxonomy): Eukaryota > Metazoa > Chordata > Actinopteri > Cypriniformes > Cyprinidae > Gymnocypris > Gymnocypris eckloni. The sequence continues at coordinate 38,179,761 of CM050413.1, read as the reverse complement.
GCGATTATCGATCATGAAAACAATGTTTTTAATTGGTTATAGCAGCACTTTGGGCGGCACCCTGAGCTCTGATTGTTTAGCTTGCAACAGCATGAGGTTCAAAGTATGAGAGAGAGGCTTGGCTTTGAGATCACATAGTGATGTCTGGGTTAGCTACATACATACAGTATCTGATTAATCTAATATAGGATGCGTTGGGATATTAACATTTATTAATATGCTGTATGCGCTGAATATTACCAGTCTTTAGATTACTCATGCAATGCCAGTTATTTGAGATGGTTATATTGCTTTTATATGTTTCTTTTTCAAAGGTACTGATCCTATAATAATGCAGCAGTGATTTTTTGGTCATATTTGTTCAACAGTAGGCATACTTCAATTAAAATTGTTTCCGTACTTCGTTTGGCTTTGAAAACACGCAGGCGATTTTAGGAATCACTTGATAATGTAGATGAAAAATATAGCACAAATCTGCCATAAACATTAATGACAGATGCATTATAATGAGAACTTTATAGAATCATTGCCCGTGTTTCAGCGCACTGTTGAAAACACATCACGACAGGAGCTCGCTTTCTCTCTCTCTCTCTCTCTCTCTCTCTCTCTCACTCTCTCTCTCTCTCTCTCTCTCTCTCTCTCTCTCTCTCTCTCTCTCTCTCTCTCTCTCTCTCTCTCTCTCTCTATCATTTCTCTCTCTCTCACTCTCTCTCTATCCCTCTCTCTCACTGTCTCTCTCTCTCATTTCTCTCTCTCTCTCTATCATTTCTCTCTCTCTCTCTCTGTCTCTCTCTCTCTCTCATTTCTCTCTCTCTCTCTCTCTCTCTCTCTCTATCCCTCTCTCTCACTGTCTCTCTCTCTCTCATTTCTCTCTCTCTCTATCATTTCTCTCTCTCTCTCTCTCTCTATAGCACGTAACTTAAAGTTCACATGCATATACATCCTTTTGTGCAGATACAAGATTTAATTACGTTTATATTAAGTATATAAGTTATCTGATTAATATCATAGGAAGTGTCATAGAACGGGTTTCAGTTTATTGGCATAAAGTCAGCTTCACCTCAGGCAGCTAGTCTTTTTTAGATGCTTCTTTTTTTAATAAAATTGCTGCATCATAATCTACCATCTAATCATGTGTTCATGTTTTCATAGACATGTTTTCATGTCATATTTTTATTTTTAACATTCATTTTCATAACAGTCTTCAGATATTTTAATTATCTCATTACACCCCCCACCCTCCCGAGTACTCTAATAATCGTTTTGTTTAAAACATATCGATGGTGAAACAAGGAATGGCCAAAAATCGAATTATTTCTGTAAACAAGGCTTTGTTACGTCATAACTGTTTCATAATCTTTCAAAGCTTCAATGGTTCACCAGTAAGGCTGATCACAGTGAACCCATGAACCAGTGTCCATGGTTTTACCTAGTCTTGGACCAAATTTGTTGACATTATAATGATACATTGGAATAATAAAAAGGAAAAGTAATAGCTAATAGTTTGTTATTGGCCTGTTTAGCCAAGCCCTCTATAAAACATGAATTAAAGAACACATGTTAAACAGACACTTCGTATTTAATTCTACTTGATGATTTGCTAATTGCATTTAATAGATTACACTTTCAATAAATGATTTGCACGTATTTATGCATGTTTGGTCTGGATTTAAACAGCTTTGACCAGCAGTCATCAAGTGTTGAGCACTTTGAAGCAGTAGAAGTTTCAAAGATCGTACTGAACTTTTGAACTGTAGTGCAAGTCTGTAAGTAAAAATACTAACTGACCCACTCCTTGTCTAGCTGCGCTTACCGATAAGGATTTCCGCACACTTGCTAGCGGGACTGTGAGGGACCAGACCATGGATGATGAGTTTTCCCCTTTTTCCCTGCATGTCCTCCTGGACGGTGAACGACACCCAGCAAGGCCTCTAACAGACCGCCTCTCTCAGGAGATGCAGGCGAGGAACCGCCGAGACGTTTGGGGTTCAGATACACGCACACGTCCTTCAGACGCTGCTTCTGGACCACGACTCCAGTCCGCTGACCCACTTGATTCTTCAAGATAGAGGTGGGACGCTGGGAAGACCCAGCGTCTTTTCCATCAGCGGCTTTCCTTTGAGATGGTCTCCGCTTGCGCCTCAGGATCTTGGTGAACTTCTTGAGTTTTGCTTCGGTTTTGTTGCTGGAGGCCGCTTGGTTTTTGCCATTGTCTGTGATGATCTCCGCCTCCTTCTCGCTGAAGCGGACGTGATTGGTGGCAGCGGAGTGACTGGCAGAGACCTGGGCCAGCAGAGCTTCTTCCTCTCCCTCACTCAGCTCCAGATAGAAGAGTTCACCGTTCTTCTGGACGTCATCCAGCCATTCGGCTCCAGGTCACTGTGACACAAAACAAAGAGTACACTAGAGCGATGAAACACACAATACAGTAGCTCAAAATACACAATTATTCTCAGAACTAACTTTTCTGAGTCAGCCCAGCTTCTTTTCCTGAAATATATCCATTGCAACAGCTTTGTGAATAAATAGGAACTAACTGAACCAATTCAATCAACTTCATAAAGTAGAAATCAGCTGCAGGTTTTATTTTGGGATTTTTTACATACACTGTAAAAATACATTTTCAAAGTTGTAAATAAAACAAAGATTATTGGAGTATGCTGTATAAGAAAACAATGTCAGTCTTTCTACTTCAAAATTACATGTTTCATTAAATGTGCTGTTTCTTTGTAATTAATGGTGAAATTTACTAGCAATTTCTGCGTGAAAACGGGTTTAAAGACTTTTTTGTGTAGTATTTATTCACATTTTGAATAAGCTTTTATTTTATATTTTCAGTTAATGTTTTAGTAATTTTATATTCTTTAGTCATTTTCCTTTTTCCAAATATTCCCATTTAGCTTCATTTCTATTATTTTGGTTTTAGTCATTTTAGTACTTAATCTTATTTTTTTTATATAGTTTTATTAGTTAGTTGTATGTTTTATTATTTAATAACAACACTGGACATGAACTATTCACAATTATCACAATTCAAAGATTCAAATTGAGATAAAAGCATATATTAGACATAGACAACTGACTGATATTTACTTAGGAAGCTTTACAAATGTGTCAAATTCATTTTAAAATTAATACTCCACGCACTATAAAAAATGTCAAGCGGTTTCTAATTATTATCTAGTAACTAGTTCCACAGAAATATTACGTTCAGTCAATTTCTGACTTTAAAGTGTTGCCTGAAATGTTATTTTTTAGTCAGCTCATCCTTTACTGAAGTTTTATAGTGACGTACACGTGCTTTTATTCGTTTAATCAACATTAGCAGCTAATTGGATGTGAAAATAACCATTCATTCAATGTTTTTCAAATATATTTGTGTTGACTTGATGCTTAACATTTCCTCTCAACTAAGGCCAAGCAATAAAATTAGCTCAACTCAAATATTTTCGCCCTTCCAACATTTTATTAATTAGATTTTTCACAGTGTGTAGTTTCTCAAATGATAAGTGCAAACTGCATGTAGACATATAATTGTACTAACAAAATTAAAAATGTTATTTAAACTAGTCTAAGCTGAAGTATAGCAACGTCTCACATCTCACAAACACAATATTCAGCTAAAGAAGACATTTGTTGTTTTCAATGCGTGTGAAAATATTGCAGTCTCTCACTTTTTGACTGCATTTCAGCATGAGTAATGAAGCGATACACGATATAAGAGTGTCTTAAAACACAAACTATACACTACATAAACAAATCCTGCAGAGAAAGCCACACACACATCCCAAAGATCCTCTCCTTCATTCCAGAAAAACTTCTCAATATTCAGCCAGACTTATGTTTTCTTCCCCATTTCTAAATTAAGCCACGCTACTTTGGTGGTTAGCTCTTGGCAACCACGTCCATAAATTCACTAAAGATGGTGAATAGCATATCATTATTTATGAAGGCTGACTTTCCCAATTGGAAACAGAAAATCCCCTTAAAACCGAGAGAGGGCGAAGAATGGACACAGTCTATTTTCCCTTCTCGAAATGAACCAAGACGTGAAGAGTGTTGAACTCAAACTAGCTATAATAGATTTGGCTATTTTAAAACACTTAAATAATAAGCTAACACCATAATATACGCTACAGGTCTAATATGTTTACATACATACTGCACAATAATGCATTCACTATATAAATAACAAAAAGAACGTGTCATAGTGACGCATGCTAAATGCTAGATAACTAATTAGCAATCCAGTTATTAATAATTAGAGTTTCTGAATGAGTTTGTGCTCTTACTCGGAGTAATCTGAGTAACTGTAACTTGAGGCAGTTTCGCTCCCTTCTTCGTCCTCCTTATTTTCGCGTATGTCGGACTCAAAATCCGTCTCGGTTTCATCTTTAAAATTAGCCATTAGCGCATTTTTATACTCAATAAACCGAGCTCGTGCACATTTAGATCGGTTTCAAGAGGCGCGTTCTTTCTATGTTATCCTCCGCATACGGGTCTCGCCCAACGGCCACGTGACGCGCTTCTCAACCAGCGATTGGTGGAATCGAGTCGTTTCTATAGCAACACGGAAGCTTTCGTTAAACAGTGTGGAAAGTAGTTACGCTACGTTACGCATTATTAGAAACGACAACAACAAAATCGCGCGGCGACTTCAGAATCATTTAATAGTGTGTTAATAAGCATAATTAAAAACACATATTATAATAATGGAATAGTAAATATTACGAAAGCTTCGTTTTTAAAATAAATAAGAGGTTATAATGAAAGCTAACACTTCTAAATAAATTTGCGATTTTTTTATATTAATAAAAAAGTTCGGTTTAAAGCCGTAATTACTAAATAAATCAAAATCCTACAAACCTGTAAAGAAGCACACTCCGTATAGAATCAAAATCCTCCAAGTTATTAGAGAAAGAATGAAAAGATCTTCCATCCGGGCAATTATTAAACATTATTTATGCTTCATACTTATAACAAACGGTTTCGTCGTTATTCATAAATTAGTCCTTGATGTAGTTCACAGATATCATCCGACTGTTATATTCCTGAGTTTGAATACATTGGAGATTTAATGAAGAAATGGAAGGGATTCTCTTTTGAAAGACTGTTATTTTCCAAAGAGTTGATGAGCTCCGTTTATGGCGAGTCCGTTTCTGTAAAGAAGCAGAGAGAAGTATGTCCTGAGTATTTCTCCAGACAGAGACTGACTGACTGACTCGATGCTCGTCAAAGACTTGTGTGTTTGAGAGAGAGAGAGAGAGAGAGAGAGAGAGAGAGAGAGAGGGGAGGAGAGAGAGAGAGAGAGAGAGAGAGAGAGAGAGAGAGAGAGAGAGAGAGAGAGAGAGAGAGAGAGAGAGAGAGAGAGAGAGAGAGAGAGAGAGAGAGAGAGAGAGAGAGAGAGAGAGAGAGAGAGAGAGAGAGAGAGAGAGAGAGAGGAGGAGGAGAGAGAGAGAGGAGGGGAGAGAGAGGAGAGAGAAGAGAGAGAGAGAGAAGAGAGAGAGAGAGAGAAGAGAGAGAGAGAGAGAGAGAGAGAGAGAGAGAGAGAGAGAGAGAGAGAGAGAGAGAGAGAGAGAGAGAAAGGAGGGAGGAGAGAGAGAGAGAGAGAGAGAGAGAGAGAGAGAGAGAGAGAGAGAGAGAGAGAGAGAGAGAGAGAGAGAGAGGAGAGAGAGAGAGAGAGAGAGAGAGAGTAATTGAGTATTTGAATCAGTATAAGTAATTTTCCCATTTAACTTATTTTTCATTTTTAATAACTTTGCATCCTGAGCAATTGAAAATAAACAAAACACTGGCAGTTAATTTAGTTGGTTGTTTACATTCTAAATCAACCATGGCCAGTGCATCTTGCCCTTCACATACCCTCAGAAGAGCTCTGAGAAATCCAGGCAACTCCTCAGACAGAAGCAGACGAAGGACACACCGGACACACTGTTTGCTGACCAAGACCACAGTGTCCTGACTAACCTGCTCTTCTACTCTGAACACAGCCTTTTATGGCACACTGCTTTCTGTCAACATTTTCCCTTCACAAAGAAAAGAGGCATCTGTAAAGGCAGACAAATCCTAGTATTTGAAGATATTGAAAATAACAACGAAACTAGATTTTTGACCTTAAACTTGTATCAGAATGGCACTGTCATGATACAAGGATCAGAGTCTGCTCTTAAAGTCTTCATTGAAAAATTTGAAGAAATAAAAACACTTGCACTGTCTGACAATGATGAAGATGATGATCCCACACAAGCTAACAACAAGGATCCAAACACTGATACCTCCCCTGGAAAATCAGACCAAAAGATCGTAATGACTCCAAAAACCATAACCTCAGTGTCAAGAATGAAAGACAGTTTTTCACTCCTGGAGGTAGAGGTAGTAGAGCTAAAAGAATTCATTCTCTCCCACCTAAGCAACAACAACATGGAACAACTTACTAATGACATATTGAATTTGAGACAAGAGATCAAATATCTGCAAAGTGACCGAGAAGAAATGTCAAAGGAGCTTCAACAAACTAAAGATGAAGTGAGGGAAATAAAATCAACCTTAGGAAAACAGCTAAAAGAAGTCCGAGCAGAAATGCAAGAGGAGCTCTCTGCCTTGAAGTCAACACTCCACACCAAGGATAAACATTAACAGTTTGAAAGAAAAACTCAATTCTGTTCCAGCACGTAAAGAGACTTCTCCTGAACCAGAGATCCTCATGAATACTCCTCAAGCTGAACAACTAGCCATGAAGAGAGAGTCTCACAGCTCGAATGATCCAGCCAATCAGATTGATATCTCCCAGAGGACCCCAAAGAAACACAGGCTCTTATCCTGATCGACTCGAATGGGAAATATGTCAATGAGAAACTACTATTCCCAAATATGATGGCCCAGAAAATCTGGTGCCCAAACACAAAAAGTGCTTTTCAGATCCTGTCTGATAAAAACCTGAAGGAAAACTATAAACACATCATAATTCACACAGGGACAAATGATTTAAGGGCCATGAAGGGCCATGTGGCTCCTGTGATGAGAGAGCTGGCAATCAGAGCCACTCAACGTTTCCCAGAGGCAAGAATAACTCTGTCCGCATTACTACCACGCACTGATGTCCCATTCCACGTGATTCATGGAAATAATGTGGAACTCTCCAGAAGCTGTGCACTTATTCCTAATGTTCATCTCGCTCATCACAAAGACATACGGCCACATCATATGTATGACCATGTGCATCTCAACAAGCAAGGAGTGAAAGTCTTCGCCAGAGTGATGAAAAGCACAGCCCTTGAAACGCACCGAAACAGCAGAAACTCCAACAACAAGAGAAGCCCTCATCCAACAAGAAGCCCTCATCCTCCAACAAGAAGCCCTCATCCTCCAACAAGAAGCCCTCATCCTCCAACAAGAAGCCCTCATCCTCCAACAAGAAGCCCTCATCCTCCAACAAGAAGCCCTCATCCTCCAACAAGAAGCCCTCATCCTCCAACAAGAAGCCCTCATCCAACAAGAAGCCCTCATCCAACAAGAAGCCCTCATCCTCCAACAGAGCCCAGAGCAGCCGCCGGACCGCCATCACAACACAAGAGCTACGCGGCGGCAGTTCAACGACCACAAAACCCTGCAGCTGCAGAACTCAACCACATAAGACGTCTGCTGAACACCGTCTGCTCCAGACTCATGATATAAGTCACACACCTTTACATACATGTACATATACATGCACACACTTTACACACAAACCTATTCATGAAGTCTTTTAAAATCAGTTGTTGGAATATACAGGGTCTGCACTCTTCTACTTTCGGTAACAAGTCTGCAGACCAAGACTTACTCAGCAGTGTAACAGATATGGACATTTGTATCTTTCATGAAACGTGGTGTCGCAGTAATGAGGCTTTACATTGTCCAATAGGATACAAAGAAGTTATTGTTCCTTCATTGAAAAAATCTCAAATTAAATATGGCCGTGACTCAGGTGGAATACTTATTTGGCACAAAGACAATTTGAAGCACTTGATAAAAATTGTTAAAATTGAAAATGCATCTATTTGGCTTGAAGTGAAATCAGTCATATCACAGCATAATCTTTACCTCTGTGCACTCTATATTCCACCTCACGACTCTCCCTATTACAACGAGCAAAGCTTTCTACAGCTACAGACTGACATCTTGCACTTTCAGTCAAGAGGACAGGTTCTCATATGTGGAGACTTAAATGCCAGGACCGGAAGAGAAATTGATTATGTAAATATTGTAGATAATAATCACATATCCAATGACACCACGTTTCATTCTTCATTAGTTATCACACCAAGAAACAGCTATGATAGTTTAGTCAACACCAATGGAAAACAAGTGTTAAAACTGTGTAAAGGTTTAGGGCTGTACATCATTAATGGCAGAACCAGAGGAGATAGTTTGGGTAGATTCACCTATTGCTCCAGATTAGGAGCCAGTGTAGTCGATTACTCAATTACAGACATAGACCCAAACTTTATTAATGCCTTTATAGTTAGACCTCAACTCCCGATTTCTGACCACTGCCAAACAGTCCTTTACCTGAATCAGTCAATTGACCGGGTCAGTACCGCTCCCCTCAAACATGAAAAACTGTTCCCTTTAAAACCCAAACTCAGATGGAACCAGTCTAATGCCGAGCAATTCAAAGAGAACATGAGCAACTCTGTTATACTAAACATGCTGGACCACTTTATGTCCACAGATTTCACTCCAGATACTAATGGAATAAACTCAGCTACATCCAATCTTATTCATATATTTCAAACTTTAGCCACTATATCTAACTCTAAACCTCCAAACAAACATAGAACAAACAAACAAAAAATCAAAAAGAATATGTGGTTTGATAATGAATGCACTTGTCTCAGAAAAGACCTTCGACAACTTTCTAACAAAAAGCATAAAGAACCGGCCAATCAGGCCTACGGCTCGCCTACTCCGACTGTCTGAAAAATTATAAAAAGCTCATCTGCAACAAAAGAGATCAATATTATGAAGCTAAAATTGATGAAATAGATGAATCAATAGACCAAAACAATTTCTGGAATCTCTTTAAAAATCTGAAAGCCCCAAATCAAGGCCATTTCTCCAGTGCGGCACAATCTGGAGGTCTTACTTTAAAACCCTTTACCAACAACTTGAACCAGAACTCAACCAGCCCCAAACTAACACAAAGAAAACTAGAAGAGTTACAGAAAACGATCAAAATTACCAAAACCCACTGGACATGATTATAACAACATCAGAAATAACAGAGCACATTAAAAACTCAAATTAAAGAAGGCATGTGGACAAGACAACATCAGTAATGAAATGCTCAAACTCAGCAGTCCTTACATAATTCAAGCTCTGGCAAACTTATTCAACCTGATCTTATCCTCGGGACTTCCCTGAGACCTGGGCTGAAGGACTCATCACTCCAATATATAAAAAGGAGATAAATTCGATCCCAATAATTACCGTGGTATCTGTGTGGGCAGTAACCTAGCAAAGCTGTTCTGCACTATAATGAACAACCGCATAGTGACATTCCTTACAAGACGCAGCATCCTACATAAATCACAAATTGGCTTTTACCGAAACAACGCACATCCGACCACATCTATTCTCTCCACACTCTAATTAACAAAAATCTAAAGGGCAAACAAAGAAAAATATTTACATGTTTTGTTGATTTAAAAAAAGCTTTCGACTCTGTTTGGCATGATGGGTTACTATACAAATTATTACAAATTGGCATTGGTGGAAAAACATTTGATGTTATACAGTCCATGTATAGAAACAGTCGATGTGCAGTCAAAATTGGTAATTGCAGGACTGCGTTCTTCCAGCAGGGTCGTGGAGTGAGGCAGGGATGCAGTCTGAGCCCAACCCTGTTCAACATCTACATCAACGAGCTGGCAGAAGCTCTGGACCGCTCCGCAACATCCCGGGCATCGCTCTACACGACTCCAGTCAAATGCCTGCTGTATGCGGACGACCTGGTTCTGATGTCCCCACAGCCGAGGGTCTCAGCACAGCCTGGCCCTGCTGGAACAGTACTGTGAGGAATGGGCTCTGACGTCAACCTGGACAAAACCAGAGTCATGGTGTTCCAGAAGAAGGCCAGGTCTCAGGGAAGCAGATACCAGTTCAGTTACGGAGGAGAAGTTCTGGAGCACAGCACCAGCTACTCTTACCTGGGCATCCAGATCTCTGCATCGGGGCTTCAGTCTGGCTGTGAAGGCCTTGTATGAGAAGGCCGGAGGGCATTTTATGCCATCAAATCACGGTTTGGCCAATTAAAACTACCAATTAAAACATGGGTTAAATTATACCACGCAATCATTAAACAAATTCTACTGTACGGGAGTGAAATTTGGGGACCAGTAATCAATTTTAAAAATTGGGATAAAACTTCAATAGAAAAACTACAACTAGAAATTATCAAAAACATTTTAGGGGTCCATAGATCTACATCCAATGATGCCTGCAGAGCTGAATTAGGCTTATACCCACTGAAGATTGAGATCCAGAAGAGATGTGTTCAGTTCTGGCATCACCTCCATCAATCTGATCCTGATTCGATCCAATATAAAGCCCTCCTCGCCAATGAAACCTCAGCAGAATCTCATCCTCTAAACACACTCGCTCATCAGCTCGTCCATAAAACCCAGCTCCTCACCGACTACAGCCTCACCCCCAGAACCATAATCAAAGAAATTGACACTAATCTAAAAGACACTCATGATGAATCTCTAAAAATACAATTTGACCTTCAACATAAGCTCCAATGCTACTCAATCCTAAACAGAACCACTACATTTGCCAATTATTTATTGATTAAACCATTTAAAGAAAGACAAATCCTCTCCAAATACAGATTAAGTGACCATGATCTAGAGATAGAGAGAGGAAGACATAGACAAACATGGAGCGAGCGAGAGCAGAGGATCTGTAGACACTGTGATCTACAGCAAATAGAGGATGAGAAACACTTTCTGATGATGTGTCCCAAATATCTCCATGTGAGAGAAACATTTCTCCCCAGATTTAAAGCCCTGATCCCTTCATTTACAGAGCTCAGTGATTCAGAGATAATGCCCTTCTTACTCGGAGAAGATGATAACACAGCTGCACTCGCTGCTAAATATGTGTTAACCATTCATAATGTTAGATGTTCAACATGATTCACTTGATACTGACCAACTTGATCTTTTCATTTATTTAGAATGATTTTGATTTTATTTACTATTTATGTTGTTATTTATTTACCTATGTTGTTGTTGTATATACTGTATATATATTGATGCTTTGGCAACATTGTGCTACGCAGTCATGCTAATAAAGCTTATTTGAATTGAATTGA
>CM050413.1:38150905-38165905 GCA_027564155.1 Gymnocypris eckloni scoliostomus | reverse complement strand
TTTGAGTCAGTTCGACCGCGGAGCCGAATCATTTGAGTCAGTTCGGGGACCCATGGGCGCAGAATCATTTGAGTCAGTTCGGGACGCGGAGCGAATCATTTGAGTCAGTTCGGGACGCGGGCAAATCGCGAATCATTTGAGTCAGTTCGGGACATGAGCGAATCATTTGAGAGTTCAGTTGGACCCGCGTCGGAATCATTTGAGTCAGTTCGGGACCGGGCCGCGAATCATTTGAGTCAGTTCGGGACAGCGAGCGCGAATCATTTGAGTCTGTTCGGGACCGCGCCGAATCATTTGTGTCAGTTCGGGACGGCGTCGCCGAATCATTTGAGTCAGATCGGGACGCGGAGCGCGAATCATTTGAGTCAGATCGGGACCGCGGAGCCGCGAATCATTTGAGTCAGTTCGGGACAGCGAGGCCTGAATCATTTGAGTCAGATCGGGACATCGCGAATCATTTGAGTCAGTTCGGGACGCGTCTTTTATTTGAGTCAGATTTTTCTTTCTCTCTCTTTTTTTAATTAAACAGTTCAAAACATAAAATCTTTAACACAGTAGGCTAAAACAAAACACATAAAATACAAATCCCTTAAGAAAATGAACCACGCTTTTATTATAGGCTGTAGGCCTATGGTTTGGTTTGATTTGATTGATGTTTTGCTGTATGACGTCAGAGTGAACGCTCGTGAATGCAGCATTAGAGCAGCTCGTGATCAGATAACACACAGAGACGTGAAGGGTTCATTAGGAGCTTGTTGTTGGTCTTCTTTAAGCGTGTTGTATTTGCTGTTCTTGCAGTCAGTGTTATATTCCAGCACTAATGAAGCGTGTGTCTGTCGCGTTCTGATCTTCATCTTAAACGGTATTTCTGGAGCTCAGTTGCTTTGGTCTGTTTTTATAAGCACAAAAAAAATATTGTCTTATATATACTTCTTTGATTATGAATGTATGTAGATATATATACTTAATTTCTACAGTAGATAAACAGCTGGTGGTGGAAATATGTAACTGCAGGTTGATGTTTGAAGTCGAGTTGCTATAGACGGGACTTATTTATCTGAGGCACCACTATATGCATAACACATTTATATGTAGTCTCCTTTACAATTCAGACATACTAATATGTAATAAGTATCGCTTTTTATTTATCTTCTTTCTTACTGCTTGTTTCACTTCTGTTTTAGTTTTTATAACCAATTCTTACTATGTGTAAGTTGTTGTTTGTTAGCATGTGTGTTCTTTTCTAGGATTACTGATAAACTACTGCCATTTGATTTATCTATTTTAATTTGAGATAAATTATGTATGAATTTAATATGTCTTTATAGGTATTTTCTTTAGTTTTAGTTTTAATCAATTGTATTTATTTTAGTAATGTTATTTCAACATACTACATGGAAATGAAATAACATATATATATATATTTGGGTGTTTGGCTTAGTGTCACGTTAGAATAATTTTTATACTCATACCTTTTGTTGTTTTAATATTTTGAAAAGTTTTTAGCATCATTTTTAGTTTTCATTTAAATGTTTAGTTTTGAAATGTTGTTGTATGCATTTGTCATTTTATTTAATTTCTCCATTTTCTTAAATGTGTGTATATAGTATTTATAGAGTTTTAACTTATAGTTTAGTTACTTTTTCTTATTTGTAATTCGCTTTGGATAAAAGCGTCTGCTAAATGACTAAAAAGTAAAGTAAAGTAAGTAAAGTATTACAATGTTCAAACGTATCTGTATCAACCTTAACGTGCTCGGTTTAACACACATGACGAATAAAGGAAGTCCGACACACCGAGGAGGATTGTGGGTAATGGTGTTATTTGCAAATTTAGTTAATTTTTTACACGCTTTATTGAACGAAATAACATTTAATTCACTTATAAAGTACTTAAGCATATACTAATAAATGTATTGTCACGAAAAGTTACGGTTGGTGGAATTCAATACATGATGTTTAATTCACCGCTGCTTCATCAGACAATACTGAAGTCACGTTTAACTTTGTGAACTTTATCAAATAAATCCATTTACACCATTATACACTGAATATGAGCGGTCTTTAACTATGAACCGTGCTCTTTTATAGTGATATCTCCTCTTAAAGCGAGGAGTTTGACGCGTTGTTTTACTCATCGGTTGGAAGCCGCTGCGGTGACGTCATCACGCACTACCGTCTTTGAGCCTCCTCGCGCCTTTGACCGGGTTCCCGCCGCGCGCGCTGTGAAGTTAAGACTATACTTTCAGGGGTCAGGGTATATTCTGGCAAACCGTTTGCCAACTACGTCTAGCAATCGGCAAAGCAAACTGTGGTACACCCCAATTACCAACACGCGATGGGTAACTCGCAAAGCACAATGTTATTTTCTGTTTTCCCAGCACGGTACCATAGAACGGCATAAAGCAAGAGGGTTAAGAAGTAAGAGGCGGGGCACCAGTTAAAAATTTCAAAGTTAAAGTTCACGCAAACAGGTATTAATAGACAAGTTTTAGTCAAATATGGATTGTTTATAGCTGAATTATTAGAACGCAATTATATTTGGAACATTAGAATATAGCTATTAATCCAATAAAGAATTCAACGATATAAGATATAGTGGCATGACAACCCCATTCTTGTGTTATCTTAATAAAATATCAATTTCTAATATATTTAAGTGCACACCACCAGTGTAATGTAATTGTACAGTCCATAGATTGAAACCTAATAGTGGTTCTCAAACTGGTGATCATGAGCCACACTTGACATGTTATGAACTATATAATTTTCATAAGCCTATCATCAGATAAATAAGACTTCGACCAACAGAATATCAGTGCATAGCGCATTATATTGTATTATTTCATTAATGTTTTTAAGTTTTAAATAGTTTTGTTTCATTAATTTTCTGTGGGAGGGGGCACGTGTGTGTGTGTGTGTGTGTGTGTGTGTGTGTGTGGAGGGGAGGGGGGGGGGGGGGTCTGTTTACCACCAGTAGCCAACAGCAAGTTCTTTACTTACATACATTTATAAGCAAAACTTTTTCAAGACGCTTTTTTGACTGTCAATATAGTTTTAATAACAGCATGTGATTTGTTCCAATTGTGTCCGTGCTTTTCTGGTCCATGTTGACTATACTGAAAGTTATCAGACATAAAGTTATACAAAAATTACATATTTTTAAGTTTTTGTCTTTTCCTCACTCAGAGTTGCTCTCAGATCCATAGAAGACTCCTACGTAGAAGCTTTAAGAATACGAAACATTTGCACTAGATGGTAGGCATAGGCTACAGTGTGTATGGTTACTGTTTTAAAATATAGTAATGTAAAATGACATGTAAAAATAAATTTTAAAAGTTCTTTAAATCGGATAAATAAGTGAATATACATTTACAAACATATGCCAACGTATTGTAAATGTCTAGGTCATTTGTGGTCAAATGGTCAAAATGTAATTTATATAATCATTTAAGAAATAATGCAGTCCAAGGGCTGTATGGTCATAATAAACAATGGTATAGCTATTATTTCAGTCAAATGCTTTACCAAAGTATTGACGTAAACGACCTCTAAGCGGCTGGCGCTATCGCACGTCAAATGGATGTAATGTGATGCAAGGCGATTATTTTTGCTTAAATTGTCGCGGTTTCTTGTCGCGGTCCTGCAGCAAGTTAAAGATGTCTTTGGCTTTGGGAACAACAACCTATACACTCAGAAGGGGCAGTTTGTCTGCAGTACTTCGAGAGGATGACATTACAGTGGACAACTTGGCGAGAATTTTTAAGGTTTGTTCTCGTTAAACTGTTTTAATCTTTGATATTAAAAGACCCCCCCCCCGGAATTCTCCGGGCTCAAAATTTAGTTTGTCCAGTCCTCATAGAAAAAGTAATAATTTTCGAATATTTTAAGTGTAAAATTACGGTGACAATACTGCCCACACAATATTTTTCCACTCAATTATGTCTTATAACGAGATCTTTCTCGTTAAAACAAGATCTTTCTCGTTAAAACGCCATATTTTCTCGTAATAACGAGATCTTTTCTCGTTAAAATGCCATATTTTCTCGTAATAACGAGATCTTTTCTCGTTAAAATGCCATATTTTCTCGTAATAACCAGATCTTTTCTCGTTAAAACGACATATTTTCTCGTAATAACGAGATCTTTTCTCGTTAAACGACATATTTTCTCGTAATAATCTTTTCTCGTTAAACGACATATTTTCGTTAAACGACATCTTTTCTCGTTATAACGACATATTTATCTCGTTATGTGGCGTTATAATAGATATATGGTAGGGCTGAGGTGAGCGAGTGTCAGCTGCTCAGTCTGACATAAACGAGGATCTGCACGCTGCTGAATTGAAATACACTGTTTTAAATGTATTTAATGTAATGGTTTTAATTATAGCAGCATGTTTATTAGGATTAAAGTCCAATACAACATTATCCAATAACAGCACTCAGACCCATGACTTGTTTAGGCTATATATGATCAGATCAAAACAGTTATTTTTGAATAATTGACTCTCTATTTATTTATTTGAATGACTGAAGTTTGATTGAACAACAAATCGAAATATGAACAAAGATAAATAAAGAGATTTTCTCTTAGGTTAATAATAATAATAATAATTATTATTATTTCGTTCTGTTTGAAACGGGCAAACAAATTAAGCTAGATTTTTTCGTAGGCATATTTTTGTTAGGTGGGTAAACAAATGAGCTGTTTTAATATTTGTTTCACATGTGTGGACGGCCTTGATATACTTTAGTCTGATTATATATTAATTATATATTAATGATTTAATATTATTAAATGATCTTTAGCTGAATCATCGCATCACGTTCTTCTTATGGGTTAAATTGCAGGCTTTGCTTTACTGAAGGAACAGTCTTCGCTGCGCTGGGTGTGAGCACTGAACACAATAGTACAGATGAAAAGACATGTACAGTATCTCTTGCTGGATTTAGGCTATACGAATTAAATAAACACAAACTTGTTTTCGATTGTTTTATTTAAGTAGACCTTTAGACATAAGGCGCCAGAAAGACGCTGTTATTTTACAAAAGCAATTCGTAACATTTTGTTCTTATTGTGGAAGTATATAAAATTGCTTTCCTCGGTTATCACAATTTAAGGGATCGCGTCGGTGTCGCCGAATTGAGAAGAACAGTGGTGTGCTTTAAATGAGATAAAGCAACATCCAGACTGTATGAAACGTTATTGTGACTTTGCAGAGCGGTACATGTGAACTCTTATTCTGCGTGATGGGATAGACAGTAAAGACAAGCTGAGTTAAAACATTGATTTTTTTAGGGGCCGTCCTCGGTTCACAGCAACCCGGGACTATCAGAGATGGATAAAACTGTTTTTATTAACATTAAACATTTAATTTAATATTTGTATATTATTATTATTAGGTTATGTTACCTTGTTAGGGCTATAGGCCTATTTCTATTTCATATAATATAATATTTTATTACTTTCCCATTTAAATTGTGTATCGCTTTACCTAATTAACGTTTGTACCAGAGCATGAGCGAACGCTCCGCTCAATGTTCCGCTGTGTGTGCCCGCTCAGTCGTTCACGGCCAAATCAAACACTCCGCTAATGTTCTGCTCACGCTCACCGGTAAACCAATCCCGCTCAGATCACGCTCTCACATTAAATGTACACTCTAAAAACTGCTGGGTTGAAAACAACCCAATTTGGTTATTTGGTAACCCAGCGCTGGGTCAAGGGACGAACCCAGCGCTGGGTTATTTTAACCCAACCATTTGGGTTATTATGTTTAACCCAGCAGGCTGGGTTGCTTTTTTATGGTTTAAAATTACTACATTGCTAGGCTAAAATGAACCCAAATCGAGCTAGATATTAAACCTACAAATCTTGTTCATTTTAAAATACATTTTACACACAAAGAATGACTATCAGAAGGTAAATATTTATTAAAAACAAGACAAAACAGTCAAAAAGTAACACGCATGTTAAGAAGAAATGCAGACAAGTATGGCATTAACAGCTACAGAGATTATAAATTAAGCATTAAACATTTGGTGAAGAACATTTAAGATCAAAATCGACTATAAAAATATACAAAAACACTATTATACAATAATTGTACAGTTAGTTAATAGTGAAGTTCATTACAAACTATTCTGGAATGAGAGTACACAAACAAACCACATTAACACTGATATTATAACATTTAAAAGAAGCATGTGTGTGAAAGAATGTGAGCATGTGTGTGAATGACTGAGTGTAAACTCCATCTCTACTAAACAACATAGAACAAGCATTTAATATTTGTTTTTTACAAATTATACACTTACAGTTTGTTTCATAGTCCATGAATACAGATCATGCATCACTGCTAATTTTCATGATCTCTTTAGCATAATTGATGTAGTCATGAAGAAGCCCCATCAGCACATCATGTGACGTCTTTTACAGCATCCAGGGCAGCGTCCTCCTTTAAAACCACTGTTGCATCAGTTTGGGGGAAATTCTCCTCTTTGACCAGCATTCATCCCAGTCACCGCCTGTTCTTCATCAGTGGCCTAAAAGGGAAAAACATTTAATGAAACTATCCATTTTCAGATAGAGGTGCATCCACATCAGTAAGGACAGGTAAATAGCCTGTTTGTTTAATGTCTGTCTACCTCAGCGCTCTAGAATGCTATAATGGCAGCACTAGTGTGAGGGCATGTGATATTAGGTAAATATATTGCTTTCAGAGTTTCTTCTTTACTGAAACATTAAAACATGACATTCACATACCTTACAAATGTCCATGTACGTGGAGGGCTGCTCTTTAATGGGTTAGTTCACCAAAAAATTCAAATGGTCATAATTTACTCCCCATGTTGTTCCAGACCCATACAAACTCTGATCATTTTTGGAACAAAAATAAATATTGAATATTCTCTTAATTTCTGTCCTCCATGGCAAGTCTGGGAGACCAATATTTTCTTCTGAACAGACATGTTCACTATCATGTAATTTAAGATCTATACATATATAAATATTGGAATGTATTACTTCTACAATAACTCTATTCATGAAGCTTGAAAATAATGATTATCTAGACTCTCAATGGATGAACAAAAAATTATGAGAGTGACATAAGGGCAAGTATATAATTTTTTGTGTGAACTATTCCTTTAAGAAAGGAAGACCAAGAACGATGACTCTCCAAATCAGACAACTCCAAAGTTGGTTTGGGTTCTGCAATGAAAAACACAGACATCAATGGTTTATATAAAATATGAACACGTAATCATACTGTTGTTACATTAAAATGTGAAATAAACAAGCAGGAGAAAACAGAAACATTTATTTTCTAATAAATAACTTACAATCTCAAAAGAATGATGCTCTCCTATGTCTCTGGCAATCAACATCTACAAAGAAACATTATTTTAGTCTTAGTAAAAAAATTGATAACATGAAATTATGAAGTGTACTTGCCTTAAACGGTCGTTCCCTCTCTTCCGAAGAAGCTGAGAAAGTCGCCTCCTCCTCACACAAGCAGGCTTCTGTGTCCTTAACTCCAAAGTTGGTTTGGGTTCTGCAATGAAAAAGGGACACCAATGGTTTACATAAAATATGAACATGTAATCATACTGTTGTTACATTAAAATGTGAAGTAAACAGGTAGGAGACAACAGAAACATTTATTTTCTAATAATCACTTACATCAATCTCAAAATAATGATGCTCTCATATGTATCAGGCAATCAAAATCTACAATAAAAACAAAGAAACATTATTTTAGTCTTAGTAAAAACAAAGGGATGAAATTATGAAGTTTACTTGCCTTAAAACGGTCTTTCTCTCTTCTGAAGAAGCTGAGAAAATCGCCTCCTCCTCCTCCTCCTCCTCACGCACGCGACGCACGCAGGCTTCTATCCTTAACTCCCGGCGCGGGCACAACGACGACACAAGCTCAACAAGTCTGAAATATTACATACAAGACATTACTGTTAACAATTATCACTTCATCAGCCTTATTGTGACTAATTTGCAGAGCGGTACATGTGAACTCTTATTCTGCGTGATGGGATAGACGTAAAGACAAGCTGAGTTAAAACATTGATTTTTTTAGGGGCCGTCCTCGGTTCACAGCAACCCGGGACTATCAGAGATGGATAAAACTGTTTTTATTAACATTAAACATTTAATTTAATATTTGTATATTATTATTATTAGGTTATGTTACCTTGTTAGGGCTATAGGCCTATTTCTATTTCATATAATATAATATTTTATTACTTTCCCATTTAAATTCGTGTATCGCTTTACCTAATTAACGTTTTGTACCAGAGCATGTGAGCGAACGCTCCGCTCAATGTTCCGCTGTGTGTGTGCGCTCCGCTCAGTCGTTCACGGCCAAATCAAACACTCCGCTAATGTTCTGCTCACGCTCACCGGTAAACCAATCCCGCTCAGATCACGCTCTCACATTAAATGTATCCAGTAACGTTAGGCCTATTTATTTTTTCCTGTTTATAGTGAAATTATTGAATAAATGTCTCAATTAAACAGTTATGTTTCAGGGTGAAATTGTTTTAATAGGGATGTTCATTAACCGTTAACCGACTCATAAGAATTTTGACCGATTACAATCAGTTAAACGGTTTAAAGTCACTTATTTATTTATTTTTAGTAATTTATTAAAATATGTTAAAAGGTTTGCTGCATGGTTAAAATAAGCTAGTTTTTTAGAGAGAACAAGAGAGAGAGAAAAAACCAAGTCGCCTATAAGTCGCTTTTTATTATTTAATTCTGAAACATTTTTGTAAAATAAGAAAAAATAGAATGCATCTTTCTGCCGCCTGCTTTAATTTCACAAGCAGCACAATAATGAAAAAACTCTGCATACTCTAAAAACACTGGGTTAAAACAACCCAATTTGGGCTGGATAAATGAACACATTTGGGGTTAATTTTACCCAGTAAATCGGTTGTTTATTTAACCCATCATAAATGGTTGATTTAACCCAGCTAATGGGTTTATTCGTTTCTATTATAATATTAGCTTTTTTTTACTTTATGCATGAAATAATATTTACAGATTAATTTAAATCCTCTAAACTTTTGTAAAATACTCCAGAACCACTGGTTTACGTGATAAATTCCTTTATTTCTAATTTGCTTGCTTTTATGTAAGCTTTACACATTGCCCTATTTAATCTCCTTTAACAAACATTAGAAGTAAAGATTAAACATTAAACCGATTTAATTCACGAGTAAATGGACCACTCTGTAGTTCTGTTTTGACCGTAATGGCGCTGGCTCTCACACCGAGCTGGAGTCGTGTTCGGTGGGGACTGATCACGGATAAGACCGCCGCCCTGCGCTTCACTCATGGACGAAATAAACTGCGATTGCCTTCATAACCTGCTCAACAACAAACAGTAAACAGCTCTGAGGACATGTTTTAACATCCAAAGTATTTGTGTTCTGTATCTTTATAAATACATCGTTTATTTTAAGCAAAGCATCAGATTCTTCATCAAGCAATAAAACCGACTCAACTCGAGCACGTTTGTTTATTGATTCACACCCTGCGCCTGTATGTTGCTCTGCATACATTTGAACGATATTCTGCACAGAAACTATTTTATAAATAAAATAAAATGTACACAAACTACCCAAACACTGGAAAAATAACTCAAATAAATTACCCAAAAGGCTCATCTCAGCATTTGGGTTAAAAAAAAATAATCCAGGACTTTTTTTTTAGAGTAGGCTGCTTGTTGCACAGTATTTCTTTTATTTTCTTAAATTATTATTTAAGTCAAAATATATTTTTAGTATAGGCCTATTTATTCGTTATAATATATAACGACTAGCTTTATTATGTTGATCTCTGCTTGCAGAAGTGCTGCAGGTGGGTGATATGATCATGTAAATCACTGTGTGCACATGCAGTTTTATTTTATGTACTTTATGTAATATTAGCCTATTCGTGATAAACTTGAATGCTGTGTACATCGCGTGCCATTGCCTACAGACCGGTAGCCTATGGTCAATATAATAATTAATTATGTAATAATTTCTTTAATAATTCATAAAGGTCAAGTAGGTTTGTTTATGCATTAAACGAGAAATGGATGTTGTTCCCTCAACATAGCGAGGCCACGACATGAGGAGGCCTTTACCGTTATTGTTCATATTTCGATTTGTTGTTCAATCAAACTTCAGTCATTCAAATAAATAAATAGAGAGTCAATTATTCAAAAATAACTGTTTTGATCTGATCATATATAGCCTAAACAAGTCATGGGTCTGAGTGCTGTTATTGGATAATGTTGTATTGGACTTTAATCCTAATAAACATGCTGCTATAATTAAAACCATTACATTAAATACATTTAAAACAGTGTATTTCAATTCAGCAGCTGCAGATCCTCGTTTATGTCAGACTGAGCAGCTGACACTGACACTTCACCTCAGCCCTACCATATATCTATTATAACGACACATAACGAGAAAAATATGTCGTTATAACGAGAAAAGATGTCGTTTTAACGAGAAAAGATGTCGCTTTAACGAGAAAAGATCTCGTTATTAAAAATATGTCGTTTAACGAGAAAAGATCTCGTTATTACGAGAAAATATGTCGCTTTAACGAGAAAAGATCTAGAAAATATGTTAACGAGAAAAGATCTCGTTATTACGAGAAAATATGTCGCTTTAACGAGAAAAGATCTCGTTATTACGAGAAAAGTGGAAAAATATTATGTGTGGGCAGTATTACGTCACCGTAATTTTACACTTAAAATATTCGAAAATTATTACTTTTCTATGAGGACTGGACAAACTAAATTTTGAGCCGGAGAATTTTCAATGGAGGAGGGTGTCTTTTAATATCAAAGATTAAAACAGTTTGAACAAACCTTAAAAATTCTTGCCAAGTTGTCCACTGTAATGTCATCCTCTCAAGTACTGCAGACAAACTGCCCCTTCTGAGTGTATAGGTTGTTGTTCCCAAAGCCAAAGACATCTTTAACTTGCTGCAGGACCGCGACAAGAAACCGCGACAATTTAAGCAAAATAATCGCCTTGCATCACATTACATCCATTTGACGTGCGATAGCGCCAGTACGCCGCTTAGAGGTCGTTTACGTCAATACTTTGGTAAAGCATTTGACTGAAATAATAGCTATACCATTGTTTATTATGACCATACAGCCCTTGGACTGCATTATTTCTTAAATGATTATATAAATTACATTTTGACCATTTGACCACAAATGACCTAGACATTTACAATACGTTGGCATATGTTTGTAAATGTATATTCACTTATTTATCCGATTTAAAGAACTTTTAAAATTTATTTTTATATAGTAATTTTACATTGCTATATTCGAAAACAGTAACCATACACACTGTAGCCTATGCCTACCATCTAGTGCAAATGTTTCGTATTCTTAAAGCTTCTAAGTAGGAGTCTTCTATGGATCTGAGAGCAACTCTGAGTGAGGAAAAGACAAAAACTTAAAAAATATGTAATTTTTGTATAACTTTATGTCTGATAACTTTCAGTATAGTCAACATGGACCAGAAAAGCACGGACACAATTGGAACAAATCACATGCTGTTATTAAAACTATATTGACAGTCAAAAAAGCGTCTTGAAAAAGTTTTGCTTATAAATGTATGTAAGTAAAGAATTTGCTGTTGGCTACTGGTGGTAAACAGATATATATTATATATAAAAATATATTAGAAATTCGATATTTTATTAAGATAACACAAGAATGGGGTTGTCATGCCACTATATCTTATATCGTTGAATTCTTTATTGGATTAATAGCTATATTCTAATGTTCCAAATATAATTGCGTTCTAATAATTCAGCTATAAACAATCAATATTTGACTAAAACTTGTCTATTAATACCTGTTTGCGTGAACTTTAACTTTGAAATTTTTTAACTGGTGCCCCGCCTCTTACTTCTTAACCCTCTTGCTTTATGCCGTTCTATGGTACCGTGCTGGGAAAACAGAAAATAACATTGTGCTTTGCGAGTTACCCATCGCGTGTTGGTAATTGGGGTGTACCACAGTTTGCTTTACCGATTGCTAGACGTAGTTGGCAAACGGTTTGCCAGAATATACCCTGACCTTCAGGGATCATTTCTATAGTTTCTAACTTGGAGATGTGTTTCGAAAGTGTTGCGTTTCTCAAACCACGATGATGAGTGAAAGTGTGTTCCTCTGAGCGTGAATCGGGTGATGATCTGTGTTTATTCACGGGTAATTATCATTGATGAACGTTCATAGATTCATTACGAGTCTGTGAGGAGGAGTGCATGATCCGAGTGGTTATTTTATAGGACATGTAGGTAATGTTAGATGTTTCTTCTCTTGATAATCAATCTGAGGAACTCATATCATAGTTCACATTATTTTTATTATTGCATATTTAGTAAACTCATATCTCCGTCCGGTGACCATTTCTTCATATTACATAAACACAATAACACTTTACATAAACACAATAACACTTTAACAGGTGGCGAAAAAATGTAAATTATACGTTTTAATGATTTAGAGAACGTGCTGTACTTATTTTACAAAAAAATAAACATTTAGACTTATTGAAATGAATGCCTACTCTACTCAGAAATAAATTAATGACTAAAAAATTTGGTTCAGATTACCAAAACACAAGTTTCTTGCATAATTAATTGTTTTAATTGTTTAGTCAGACGTTTATACATTCATAAATCTGGGATAATGTTAAGCGTGTCGTGGAGCTATGTTCTGCATGTTAAATATTAATATATAATATTAATAATAAAATAATATGTGGCTCAGTGATAGAGCATTGCGTTAGCAGCGCAAAAGGTTGTGGGTTCAATTCCCAGGGAACACATACTGATAAAAGCCTGAATGCACTAAGTCACTTTGGATAAAAGCGTCTGCTAAATGCATAAATGTAAATGTAAACAAGCGTATGTGCACAGTATGCGCTTGCCTCCGCTTTCTGCTGATTGCTGAACGAGACTGACTCAGATGACCGACGGTACACATTCATTCATTCACGAGATCTCTCTCTCGTTCAGTACTCTGTACAGTTGTAAACACGTAAATAAAACAGATAAATTGTTCCTATTAGATTGTGTTTTATTAAAGAATACACCTACCACAACCATAAACCCACCATTGTCAGGACACCGGCAGTTGAGAGAGAGCAGCGTTACCATGACAACAGCAGCGCATCATCAAACAACAAACCCCTAACGCCCGTTTCACACTGCAAGCGTACGCAGAGCAGGAGCAGCGCGCGCCCATTGTCCTTTCACACCGGTAGCGTTTGCAGCGCGCGGCTCAACAGCGTCTTCTGTACAGAATGGGCAAATTCGAATCTAATTTTAAATACAATTGGTCTTGATTTATTATTAGAATAGTTTATATTACTGTATTTGTTTTATTTACACTGTACATGTGCATCTGTGTTTATGTGCAGTACGGATTGTAGATAGAAGAAAGGCAATTATTGCGCTGTATTTGTTACTACGGAGATTACGAAGAAGGATACGACGTAGATTTTGGGTGCCCCCAGGCAACGGAACAGCAAAAACAATAACTGGCCATAGCAGAAATGTTATAGTTATTTTATACATTGTGTTTATATTGAATATGGTCAATATTTTAAAGGTTTGTACTTGTAACCAGAAGTTTATTTTTGCACATATATACTGTAAGCTGCTGTTCTTTATGTTTGTTTGTATTGATTGTTATTTACAGATTGTAAAAAGTTGTACTGATTGGACAGATTGTACTTTTTGTCTTTAATACAAAAAAACAAACATAAAAAATGACGTACCATCTGCCAACGCAAAATGACTAGTCCTTTGTAAAAAATAACGCATTAATTATAGGAGAATGACATGCCTTTGAAGTTTTGGTCAAAAGATTACATCTACAATGTTGACATATTTAGCATCTTTATTCAACATTTAACATTTATTAGCAAACCTCTTCATAATGCCTGCTGACGAACGCTTCTTTAATAATGAAGCAATATCTGATAAACATACTCATAAACAGCAGATTTACAAGCAATCTCCATGCTAACTTTTTCAACATGCATCGTAAATGTCTTTATTAACACTATATGTAAACGTTTTAATAGGGATATTAGCAAACACACGAAAAACACACTTTCAAACAAGTCACCCACATCATAGACTTATTTGGTGTAGCTACATGTGTAATATTTATGTGACGTATTTGAATATGTATTCTCTCTCTCTCTTAATTTCATTTCAATTCAATTCAATTTAAATAAGCTTTATTAGCATGACTGCGTAGCACAATGTTACCAAAGCATTAATATATATATATATATATACAACAATAACATAGGTAAATAAATAACAACATAGATAATAAATAAAATAAAAATCATTCTAAATAAATGAAAAGATCAAGTTGGTCAGTATCAAGTGAATCATGTTGAACATCTAACATTATGAATGGTTAACACATATTTAGCAGCGAGTGCAGCTGTGTTATCATCTTCTCCGAGTAAGAAGGGCATTATCTCAGAATCACTGAGCTCTGTAAATGAAGGGATCAGGGCTTTAAATCTGGGGAGAAATGTTTCCCTCACATGGAGATATTTGGGACACATCATCAGAAAGTGTTTCTCATCCTCTATTTGCTGTAGATCACAGTGTCTACAGATCCTCTGCTCTCGCTCGGTCCATGTTTGTCTATGTCTTCCTCTCTCTATCTCTAGATCATGGTCACTTAATCTGTATTTGGAGAGGATTTGTCTTTCTTTAAATGGTTTAATCAATAAATAATTGGCAAATGTAGTGGTTCTGTTTAGGGTTGAGTAGCATTGGAGCTTATTTTGAAGGTCAAATTGTATTTTTAGAGATTCATCATGAGTGTCTTTTAGATTAGTGTCAATTTCTTTGATTATGGTTCTGGGGGTGAAGCTGTAGTCGGTGAGGAGCTGGGTTTTGTGGGCGAGCTGATGGCGAGTG
>CM050413.1:38146486-38150805 GCA_027564155.1 Gymnocypris eckloni scoliostomus | reverse complement strand
AACAGCATAAAGCATCTTTTCCCCTCATATTGTCTGTGCTGTGTCTTAAAGCTGTATTACTCCTGTTCACCGTCTCTATCTGGATGTCATTGATTCATCTGTAGATCTGTTTGTTAAGCATTTAATAATAATAATAAAGTAACTCTTTACTGGGCCCATAACCTGTTGGCGCAGACATCCCCAAAAGAGCTGTGAATGCCGGTGTCCTGACATGTTTTCATACCGTCATATTTAACCTACCTCGCATCGATATATCATCCTTTTCTCACGCTGAACAACAATATTTAATGTATCTGCATTACTGTAAGGGGTAGTTTAGGGTTGGGGTAGCTGTAGACGTTAATAAAACACAATCTAATAGGTAGAACAATTATTTATTGTTGGTTTCCGGTACTAGATGTGTCCCTTCTATCCACAACCGTGAATATAACACGTAATTACTGTATGTGCATTACTGTAAGGGTAGTTTTAGGGTTGTGGTAGGTGTACACATTAATAACACATAATCTAACAGGTAGCATTTTTCGTACGACCCTGTTTTAATGGGAGGTAGCACAAATCGACAGGACACCGGTTCTCATAACGGAGGAGAAAAACACATCAAGTTGTGTTTGGCCTGCATGCACTTCACATTGAGAATGAGCGGTGGCCATTTATTAATATTGTGACCGCACACACTTCCAGAAACTAGGTCACAGGGTCAATCGAGAACATATATGACATAACTCAACCGCATCAATAACAGAAGAAGACAAATTAAGCTGACAGTCGTGGTCAGAATTATTGGCACCCTTGGTGAATATGATCAAAGAACAATAAATCAAATCACATTTAGTAAATGAATCTCCCACAATACATGTGTTTTGGATAATGAATGATAACGAATGAGTCTTGTGATTAAGTGATCGCATGATCAGGCTCTCATTTAAACTGAAATCATGCATTGTGACATTTAATATGCAAGAAAACCTGCTGGGAAAGTTATTTATTGAGAAAGGCACCAAGCTTTTTAAAGAAAATATTTATTAAAAAACATAATACATACATTCCACTGTTTCCAGGGAAACGGCAATTACATGCAACACTAAAAACTTTGATTGTCTCAGTGTAAAATTAAAACAGTTAATTAATCAGTGTGTGAGGTATATGTGTGTAGTGTAGCACTCTTCATAACTGTCAGAACAAACACATATTAATACAAACGAGAGGCTTACAATACAAGACAAGCAGAAATCTTATTCTGAAGGAACCAAACAGATGTCAGAGAGACAAGTGCTATAAACTCTGGAGTCTGGAGAGTAATGGAAATCAAAGGGTGACGACATAATCATCCTCTACACTTTCTTTGTCACTCGCTCCTTTCTCTCAATGAACAGAATGAGCTTCTTAACCCACGGCGTCCTGGGGTTCAGACAGATCCTCTCTCCACTCGACAAACCGGCACTGAACACATAATACACATAGATTATATTTAGGAAGACTTTTCACTGAAACGCTTGGGGTCAGTACAAAACAATGAATAGCTTTATTAGCAAGGATGCATTTCATTGTTCAAAAGTGAAAAGCTAATTTTTAATGTTACAAACAATCTCTATTTCAAATTAAACGCTGAGCTTCCTATTCAATATTACGCAGCACGATGGCTTTCTACATTAATAATAATCATAATAATACATGTTTTTGAGCATATTAATGATTTCTGAAGGATCATGTGACACTGAAGCAATGCTGAAAACTGAAAAAAAGGATAAATTACATTTCAAAATGTGTTTCAATAGAAAAAAGTTATTTAAAATGGAACAATATTGAATTTTTAGTTTTTTAAATTTGTCAGTTTTACAGCATTTTTGATCAAATAAATACAGCCTTGGTGAGCAGAAGAGGCTAATTTCAAAAACACCTCGGCAGTGATTTTGGTTAAAATTAAAATTATTGATTATAACCTCAAGGTGAGTATTCATATGCAACCCGATTTATGAATATATGAGATCCTGGAGCACAAAAGCAGTCATAAGCAGCACGGGTATATTTATAACAATATCTAACAATACATTGTATGGCTCAAAATGATAGATTTTTCTTTAACGCCAAAAATAATTCCAAAAATATTAAGATATTTTTTCAATAAGTGTTCAATAATTCAATGCTGCATTTAAAAATACAGTTATATTTTAATATTATATGACACCATATTATTTTACGAACAAATGTAAATGAACATATATCAAATATATTTTGTGCCAAGATTTGATGACACAATTTTGCATCGTGATTACGTAATGATGTCATCGTGCAATAACATAACACACGTTTTAGCAGCTTCCCTGGAAAAGCGCTGGTTCACTCTCGTGAGAGGTGACGTGAAATGCTTCGAGACGCGTCACTGGTTTGTGGAGATACGTACATGACCTCGGTGGTCTTGCAGTGTGGTCCTCTGGGCAGGATCTCCACGCAGGTCTCTGAGGGATGATCCGTGACTCCAGTCTCAGACACACACAGCGGCTGTTGTAACCCGCGCCCAGAGGCTGCACGGCTGGGGAGGAACGACAGCACTGTCAGTCGACTGGGGAACTGCATCCAGCAATTACACAACTCTACACTGACACGTGATTTAACGGTCTTGTGCAGAATAGTACCCTAGTGTGCCAAAGTTTTGAGGAAATGTGAAGCAAGGTCAACACGGTTCACTGAAAGATGCTGAAGGGACTCACATGAGAGTCACCGGCCACATTTAGAGAGAAACATACATGACTAGAAATATTGGGGAAAGATACTTTTAAAAGTAATGCATTACAATATTGCGTTACTCGCTAAAAAAGTAACTAATCACGTGACTTTTTTTATGGAAAGCAATGCGTTAGGTTACTTCTGAGTGACTTTTTTTATTTCTGGGCATGTTTGTTTTAAGATAAAAAGTTGTTTTACAAACGTAAACGCCGTTTCACTATAAAAGTGAATTGAATATGTTTCAGGCCTGTCCTGCTGGAGAAACTTTACATGGTTTCTGTTGCCGGTGGATCTGGTTTCGACCCGGTAGACCTTCAACAAAGCAGCTAATTAGTGATTTCAGTTAAATATCCCTGCTAAAACAAACAAACAAAAACAATAGAAACCATCACAGAAATCCTAAAGGTTTCCACTACAAGTACAAACCATCAAGTTTTATCCATTAAAACCATTTAAAAATGTTTCCTGAAGTGTGTTTTGGGACATAATCCATTAAGATGTATTGGTTTTAACAAGCCACCAATAAAAGGTGACCAATTACCAGTAGAGACCAACGGGATCCATTACAGTTTCCATTAAAACCAGTACAAGTCCCATTATAACCAGCAATAAAAGGTGACCAATTACCAGTAGAGACCAACAGGGTCCATTACAGTTTCCATTAAAACCAGTACAAGTCCCATTATAACCAGCAATAAAAGGTGACCAATTACCAGTAGAGACCAACAGGGTCCATTACAGTTTCCATTAAAACCAGTACAAGTCCCATTATAACCAGCAATAAAAGGTGACCAATTACCAGTAGAGACCAACGGGGTCCATTACAGTTTCCATTAAAACCAGTACAAGTCCCATTATAACCAGCAATAAAAGGTGACCAATTACCAGTAGAGACCAACGGGGTCCATTACAGTTTCCATTAAAACCAGTACAAGTCCCATTATAACCAGCAATAAAAGGGGACCAATTACCAGCAGAGACCAACGGGGTCCATTACAGTTTCCATTAAAACCAGTGCAAGTCCCATTATAACCAGCAATAAAAGGTGACCAATTACCAGTAGAGACCAACGGGGTCCATTACAGTTTCCATTAAAACCAGTGCAAGTCCCATTATAACCAGCAATAAAAGGTGACCAATTACCAGTAGAGACCAACGAGGTCCATTACAGTTTCCATTAAAACCAGTGCAAGTCCCATTATAACCAGCAATAAAAGGTGACCAATTACCAGTAGAGACCAACGGGGTCCATTACAGTTTCCATTAAAACCAGTACAAGTCCCATTATAACCAGCAATAAAAGGTGACCAATTACCAGTAGAGACCAACAGGATCCATTACAGTTTCCATTAAAACCAGTCAAGTCCCATTATAACCAGCAATAAAAGGTGACCAATTACCAGTAGAGACCAACGGGGATCCATTACAGTTTCCATTAAAACCAGTACAAGTCCCATTATAACCAGCAAAAAGGTGACCAATTACCAGTAGAGACCAACGGGGTCCATTACAGTTTCCATTAAAACCAGTACAAGTCCCATTATAACCAGCAATAAAAGGTGACCAATTACCAGTAGAGACGGGATCCATTA